>RXPK01001323.1:0-122071 GCA_004143645.1 Protaetia brevitarsis | reverse complement strand
TGTCCGACGCTGCACCATACATGATAAGAGGCGCGGAAAATTTAAAAATTTTTTATGGTAACATTATTCATACCACTTGTTTAGCTCATGAGTTCAATCGTGTAGCCGAAGACATTAGGAATCAATTCCCTTTGATTAATGATTTAATTAGGAATGTCAAAAAGTATTTTTAAAAGCACCTTTACGAATCCAATTTTATAAGGAGCGACTTCCCGGTGTTAAGTTGCCTCCTGAACCGATTATTACAAGATGGGGTACATGATTAGAGGCTGCAATTTTTTTCGCCGATAATTTTGAAGGAATAAAAAATGTAATTCTTGAAATCACTGCTGATTGCATTGCTGTAGAAAACTGTAAAAAGATAGTAACATCAACAGAATTGCTACAAAACCTTTTGTATATTAAGTCAAATTATAGCTTTGTTTCAAGTTCCATTTGTAAACTAGAAACGCAAGAGATGTCGCTCTGGGAATCAGTCGAAATAGTAGACGAATTTGATATGCTATATAAGAAGGTTAAGGGTACAATAGGTAATTCTATATACGATAAATTTAAAAAAAGTGATAAATAAAAATGCGGGGTATTTGAAATTGAAGAAAGTTAAGAAAATTTTGGAAGGTGAAACAGTAAACGATTTCGACTTTAATTTTAGTTTAGAATGTATTGCAAAGTTAAAAAATGCACCAATTACATCTGTGGATGTTGAAAGAAGCTTTTCTATTTCGAAACATATGTATTCTGATGGAAGACAAAACTTTCTTTTACACAATTTTGAAAAACATTTAATTATAAATTATTTTAGAAATATGTTGTCAAAAAATGTTGTGCAATAAAGTTAATGTTTAAATTTCTGCTCTAATTTATGTAAAAGTTTTGCATATTGTCGCAATTTTTTTGCATATATGCCCCAGGTTTATGCATATTTTCTCAAAAATCGATGCATATATTCCAGTTTTTCTTTGCATATAATCCGGTCTCTAGTTATTGATTTCAAAATAGATGATTAATAATAAAGTATCGAGTGAAAGATGGTGCAATACAATTCATTCATTCAATTCCCATCTTTACTGGGGTTAAGTTTTGCTTACGAGTCAACATGTTATGACATGACAATAAATACCGTAGTCAACTCCGTAGTTTATTTAATATTTCGTCACGAAATTCAACACAAACAAGTCGATATTCGCGTTGAATTTAGCAACCGCTGCATCATCTCGCGCTCGGTATTCGTAAAACGCAAACAAGTTATAATTTACTGTTTAAAAGATTAAATTTCCCCGAAAGCGGCATTGTCTGCAAAGCGCAAGTCGGACCATTTAACCCTTTATCTAACGCGTATTACCTCCGATGTTTTTGTTGTACCTTTTTTTTTTCGGCCGAACGCCGCTTCTACTAACGAGGGGGTTATCCGCGCCCGCGATAATACGAGGTCAGCTAAATTTTTATTATGTTTTATGATCTTCATAACAATGTTCAAATCGTGTGCGCGCCGTCCTTTTTTGTATTCAAGTTTTTTTCTTTTTCGCTTTCGTGTGCTGCGCCTGGTCTTCTGCGAGAATCGTTCTTCTCTTTCAATGGGTACGATCTTTTAGTTATAAAATGGAATGTTTATAGTTAGTGGTGTTCTGTATGGGCGGTAATAGCTGCAAATATCGTTCGGGAAACTGCATCGAATCGGTGTATTTCATAGGAATACGATCAGTCGGTATTGTAAACGAGAATAAAGAGAAAATGTAACTGCGAATGTAAGCGGGGTGGATCTCGATTTTCGGAAAGGAAACTTCAGTAAGTTTATTTCTGCAAATACTTATACAAGAATGCATTTGTAACACCCCGCTATTACTAACGGGTTGTTTTAAATATATTGAACCTTATGGGTTCGAAGTAAGCGAGGTTACTAGAGGGGGAATGAATAAAACACCAGAGTAAGAACTAAAGGAAACTATATTATAAATTAAAAAAAACATCAAAACGCTATAAAATTACATTAAAACAAACAGCAAAAAAAAAGGATAAAAAAAAATATATATAAAATTGGAGATTTCGAAGTATAAGTAAAAAGGGGAGGCGATAAAAATAATTAGACCGTAGAAATGCAAGCCAGAATAACTGTGCAGACTTACCCTTCTTCCTTTCGGTTACACTTACATTAAAGACAGGTAACGAACAAAAAGTAATAATATGACAAAAAAAACAAAAACTACTAACACTTATTAAACACAAACTAAAAAAAATTAAATAAGGATCACTCCCGGAGTCCAAGATGTTCTCACGAACACCGATCCCGAACTTCTCTTTTCGAAAAGGTTTTCAGGGTACTCTTATCACCTCGTATATTACAAGATAGAAACAAGTGTAGATGTTCCTTCCATTACAACAATGCTTTATTTTCTTGTAAAACAATATACCGAAGACATCAACACTAGTTTCCATCTAATGACCATTGGTGTTTATCAGCACTTTTGATTTTTCTAGGATTTGCGAGTTCACATATAAAAAAAATGCCGATCTAGTGGCTGGCGTTGATCGAATGATCATACCGGAAATTGGTGTCGCGACTCACAGTTAATATGAGCTGCAATATTAGAACTTGAAATTGTTAAGACGAACGGGAATCGAAAACTAACACCTTGACGTATACAAAGAAATGAAATGGAAATATATAAAGAAGAAAATAATTTAGAATATACCGGGTTATTACATAGCATCCCCTTTTGTAAAAGAATGGGTACTTCTACAAGTAGCCATTACTTTGAATCACACTGTACAATGAAAAATAATATTTAAATCCTACTAATTAAAATATTTACTTAAGGTCCTTAATTTATTTTTCAAAATGCTCTCTCCAAATATTCGCGGCACATTGCACTACACTGTACACAAGTTATGATGTGTTGGTTGTCGTTGGAGGTTGCCGCGAATATTTGGAGAGAGCATTTTGAAAAATAAATTAAGGACCTTAAGTAAATATTTTAATTACTTTTTAATTTTTTTAATTTAATCTAAATCGTTTTTAAATCGGGCACTATCTAATTAAATTTAGACCACATTCAGTATTTGCAAATAATATCTGAACACCCTCGAATAAATAATCAATCGATGGCTAAAGGACAAAAAAAAAACTATTGCTGTGTTTTTCATCTTTTTACTTACAATAAAATTAAATATTTTCCTTTTTTTTCAATTAAAATAAAATACAACAATTTAGTGGTTTTTATTCACCTAGCGACTTCTCTGATAAATGAGTGAATATTGTGAAAAGTGACCTTCTACCTGTTAGGTGGCACGGGATACTTGTAGGAGCACCATCATTTCATCATTCATTTCAGCACCAAATCACCAATCAATTTAGCTTCTCAGGCGCTTGCTAACGAATAGGCAGTATGTTTGAATCATAAATACTATATAAAACAACGTAACATAAATACGTATTCAAACTTTCCTTGGACTTTAAATAAATGAGGTTAAAGAAACGTCAAAAATATAGTTAAATGGCGGAAACTAAATTTATAAGATAACTGTAATATTCACTATCCGTGTTATCGATATATATGTGAAAATAACTATTATGATAGACTAGCTTAGTGAGTGTCGATTTTCTTAGACAACCTTCAAATTCCTAAAATAACTAAAATAATGGCGGTTCATATAAATCTAACCCCAAATTTAACCTATCGTGAACATAAATTACAAAAATCTAATTTACTACGGAATTCAAATTACTTAATTATTTTCTTTTTTAGGTGGGATATACTTGATGAAATTGAAAGAAGGTGCGTATGGGCAACAAGCTGGGCAAGTGAGCAGGTAATTCTCTTGGCGAGATTGGACGTTCTATTCGGGCTTCCACTAGCGGTCATAACATGGAATCGTATTTTAGCCAGGATTCTTTTCAGGAATTTTATAGGACATTCTCGACGATTATGCAGGGCGCTTATGGATAGCTGGGCAAGTGGGCAGGTAGTTCTCTTGGCAAGATTGGACGTTCTATTCGGGCTTCCACTAGCGGTCATAACATGTAATAGTATTCTAGCCAGGATTCTTCTCAGGAATTTTATAGGAAATTCTCGACGACTATGCTTGGTGCGTATGGACAGCTGGGCAAGTCTGCAAGGTAGTTCTCTTGGCAAGATTGGACGTTCTATTCGGGCTTCCACTAGCGGTCATAACATGGAATCGTATTTTAGCCAGGATTCTTTTCAGGAATTTTATAGGACATTCTCGACGATTATGCAGGGCGCTTATGGATAGCTGGGCAAGTGGGCAGGTAGTTCTCTTGGCAAGATTGGACGTTCTATTCGGGCTTCCACTAGCGGTCATAACATGTAATGGTATTCTCGACAGGAATCTTCTCAGGAATTTTATAGGAAATTCTCGACGATTATGCTTGGTGCGTATGGACAGCTGGGTAAATGGGCAGGTAGTTCTCTTGGCAAGATTGGACGTTCTATTCGGGCTTCTACTAGCGGTCATAACATGTAATGGTATTCTAGCTAGGATTCTTCTCAGGAATTTTATAGGAAATCCTCGACGATTATGCAGGGTGCGTATGGACAGCTGGGCAAGTGGGCAGGTAGTTCTCTTGGCAAGATTGGACGTTCTGTTCGGGCTTCCACTAGCGGTCATAACACGTAATGGTATTCTAGCCAGGATTCTTCTCAGGAATTTTATAGGAAATTCTTGACGATTATGCTTGGTGCGTATGGACAGCTGGGTAAATGGGCAGGTTGTTCTCTTGGCAAGATTGGACGTTTTATGCCGGCTTCCACTAGCGGTCATAACATGTAATGGTATTCTAGCCAGGATTCTTCTCAGGAATTTTATAGGAAATTCTCGACGATTATGCTTGGTGCGTATGGACAGCTGGGTAAATGGGCAGGTAGTTCTCTTGGCAAGATTGGACGTTCTATTCCGGCTTCCACTAGCGGTCATGACATGTAATGGTATTCTAGCCAGGATTCTTTTCAGGAATTTTATAGGAAATTCTCGACGATTATGCAGGGTGCGTATGGACAGCTGGGTAAATGGGCAGGTAGTTCTCTTGGCAAGATTGGACGTTCTATTCCGACTTCCACTAGCGGTCATAACATGTAATGGTGTTCTAGCCAGGATTCTTCTCAGGAATTTTATAGGAAATTCTCGACGATTATGCAGGGTGCGTATGGACAGCTGGGTAAATGGGCAGATAGTTCTCTTGGCAAGATTGGTCGTTCTATTCGGGCTTCCACTAGCGGTTATAACATGGAATGGTGTTCTAGCCAGGATTCTTCTCAGGAATTTTATAGGAAATCTTCGACGATTATGCAGGTCAAAGTATGGATTTATTATTGCTGGGAAAGCGGGCAGGTAGTTCTCTTGGCAAGGTCGAACGTTCTATTCGGGCTTCTACTAGCGGTCATAACATGGAATGGTATTCTAGCTAGGATTCTTCTCAGGAATTTTATAGGAAATCCTCGAGGATTGTGCAGGTCAAATTATGGATTTATTATTGCTGGACAAGTGGGCAGGTAGTTCTCTTGGCAAGGTCCGACGTTCTATTCGGGCTTCCACTATCGGTCATAACATAGAATGGTATTCTAGCCAGGATTCTTCTCAGGAATTTTATAGGAAATTCTCGACGATTATGCTTGGTGCGTATGGACAGCTGGGTAAATGGGCAGGTAGTTCTCTTGGCAAGATTGGACGTTCTATTCCGGCTTCCACTAGCGGTCATAACATGTAATGGTATTCTAGCCAGGATTCTTCTCAGGAATTTTATAGGAAATCCTCGACGATTATGCAGGGCAAAGTATGGATTTATTATTCAGGTGTTATATCGTATATATACTAGAAGTTTTATTACATATCTTTGCTAATAGGAACGGTTTTATCAGGAACGGCGATTTTCGTTTATATAATACGAGACAAGAAAACAAATACAATATACCCTTAAACGGGCTTAACGAAACCTATTTAATCTTCAAATATCGTTTACTAAACGTTACTTCCATTGTCGAACTTACAACGAATACTAAATTTTAGAAACACTGTAAGATAGATACGAGTCCAGACGTTTAAACGCAGATGTATAACATGAATTAAAAATAGGCAACCGTTGAAATAGATAAATGGTATGCGACCGTGCTTCTTACTCGTATGTGACACTTTAACTAACTTTCCCATGAGGAGAGACGAGGAAACCTATACGTAAGATACATTGTACGGAGCATAGGGCTAATAAAGCGCCCTCTAGTGCTTTAAAACGGGTAGCGCAGGTGCCCACGTTGGGTTAAATTTGTTCATATCCATTACAGTATCAATTTTGGGGAACATTACATGAGTTAGACGTTGTAGTTACTACTCCTTGCAGCTTTTTTTATTAGTAATAAATGAAAAGTTATTTACCAATATCTTACCTCACATTTTTTTTTTATATAAGATCTAATTGTTACGTAGAAATGAATAGGTTCTTTTTTTAATATAGAGACAAACGATAGATTAACACATCTTCAATGTTTATTATTTATAGCAATATAATAAAAAAAAATACTTCATACTACATTGGATTTTATTACAATATCTCTAATCTCTCTTCTTCGTCTTACTGGCCTTCTGTCGCTCATTACCACTTCTTCCACATATTGTCCTCAAAAGGCATTTCGTGATTTTATAACACACAAAAGACGCTACAATAAGGACAAATAAAAGGAAGAGAATCACATCCAACAGCAGATATTGATAAAGTGGCATCCTTGCAGCTTTGGGTTGTAAATGCTTCCCTCCTTTGAATTTGTGAATATGTTCTACCCAGAAGTTGGCACGATCTAGGGGGTCCATTTCTTGTTCCTTGAACAGAGCCGCTCTGAATTTGGCGTTTTTATAATACCTTTAAAAAAGAAGATATTTTTTTATGCTGCTTATGAATGTATTAAATATACAAGGTGTTCTGCATCGTTTGATTCACTTTAAGTCGACCTAATTTAATGACTATGACATGCAGATTTGTTCTAGTCATTGCAGATTAATACCATCAAATAAATTTTGATTCCAAAACTTTATCCGAAAAATTATTTTAAAATATTTTCAACTTCCAGAAAAGTTTCGCTCTTCCGGAAGTCGTTAGTATCTTTCTTATTTTTAACGAAATGGTATTTTTTTCGTACCTTAAGAAATTCTACACATTATTTAAAGGCAACTTGCGCTTAAGTTCTTTATCTTTAAATTCAACGCTTATTTTTTGTTTGAGATGTTGGAGATTTTGGCAAAATTTTAACATTTTTATTTTCTTCGAAAATTACATATTTTACAAAGCCTTCAGAAATAATCACGTAATTTTGTCGAAACAGTAATTATTCTTGGTAAAAGTGTTCATAAATTGATCGCCAAATTCAACCTCGGAAAAGCATTTTTTTTTTGGCAAATAAAACGATATAAATATTTAAAACAGTCAAAGTCAAAATTATGACAGTAGGAGTACAGTTCTCTTCTTCTTCTTCTAATAGGAAAAATTGTTTTTATCCCTCGCTAACTTTTCTTAAACCAGATACAAACTCTAATATTCGACCGAACAGATCTTTATATAATCAAATTATATAAATCAAACCTCAATATTAGAAGGGATGTATAATTGTAAAGAAACATATAAATTTTGAAATTATTAGAAGCAACCAAAGAAGAAATATTGTATGGAGGAAAATAATTAATTCCAATCTATTTAGTAAATAAACTTCTTCGTTCCCATTCATATTTCCTACATTGAAATAATCTATGATTAACAAAAATACTCCAAACTGTGGCACTGGTAATGCTGTAAACTTCGCCTAAATCCCTCGCCACAAACTGCACTAAACTGGACGTACGTTTCGATAGCAAAACTATGATCATCAGCAGTTCAGTGTCTCTGCTGATGATGATAGCTTTGCTATCGAAACGTACGTCCAGTTTAGTGCAGTTTGTGGTGAGGGGTTTAGGCGAAGTTTACAGCATCTATGATTAATATCACCATTTCTTGACATAACTGAGAGAGGGAGGAGTCAACGACATCAATTCTATGTAAGTGAGCTTCCACAGTACAATGACCTATTTGTAATCTATTAAAGGTAACTGTAAATTTTTTGATATCCAAGGAAAATTGTGATGCCAATTTTTTAAATTAACAAAATTTTGTATTCGGAAATAATTTTGTCCCCTAAATCTAGCAGAGTCATTCCATCATCTTTGCCAATCTTGAATAATTTTCTTGTGAATGAAATAATTAAAATCTGATTTCCATCTATTCTTGCTAATTTATTCGCGACTTCATTACCATGTAATCCAATATGACCATGAAATAAAATGAATATAAATATTTTCCAATTCCAACTGGTAAAGTTTCTCCTGAGTATCCCAGACTAAGTTGTGATCAAAAAGCTTCTTATGTTGAAGAGCCAATAAGGCATTTTTCGATTCGGAAACTATCAACGCATTTCTAAATCTATATTCTTCGATTTTACAAATAGCTATACAGGGTCGCTAAAAAGTATGGATACAGTTAGAAGTGTTTAAATTCTATCATCTGAGATTTCTTACAATTTTCTACCATCATTTATTTTGAAAATACAAGGCTAACTTGATTTTTTTTAAATAGCACGGGTGGTCAAATTTGATATTTTTAAAACGAGCATTTTTTTCTGACTTCAGTAATGTACCACGTGCCCACCTTTATTTTTATTAAAAGGCAAAAAAAAAAATTAAATTAAAAAATTTAATTCTGGAAAAATAAAACTAAGTTAGCTTTGAAAATGCTGTTATTGACGATGTGTCACTTGCATATTCGCCAAAAATTAAACTTGTGTGCAATAATTTGTTTAACAATGGTACATTTAAGCGAAACTGAGCGTATAGATTCTAAGCATAATTCTTATGATGGTTGGTTATGGCGACAGAAAACGAAGTTGTGCTCAAGTAGTGACTCTTTTTAATGAAATTCATCCAAACCGGGAACCGATCTCCAGGACGACGGTTTCAAAAGCCTTACAAAGATTTCAAGAAACTGGTAGCGTTAAAGACCGTGCAAGACCTGGGCGACCTCGAATTATTACCAACGAAGAAAATTCTTTGAATGTTATGTTGGATGTGGTAGAAAATCCAAAAAATTCAGTACAACAGTTGGCGTCGAACCACAATCTGAGTAGAGGATCCATACAAGAAATAATGAAACGCGAAAAATATCATCCTTATAAAATTCACTTGCTACAAGAATTAAGTGACGACGATTTTAACTACAGAACCGAATTTTGCGAAACTATGATGCACAGAATACATCAGGATGGTAACTTTCTTAATCCGAGTCCCCTTCTCTGATGAGTCAACTTTTTGTCTAAATGGATATGCCGTTAACCGCCATAACTGTCGATATTGGTCTGACAGAAATCCGCATTGGATGGAGCAGGTTCATACGCATCGACGGAAAATTAATGTTTGGTGTGGCATTATTGGTCGGAATATCGTAGGTCCTTTCTTCATTAACGGCAATTTAACGTCTGAAAGATATTTGCAACTTTTACAACAACATATTGTTCCACGACTTAGGGAAATATTTCCAAACCACGGCAATCGAAATTGTATACCAACAGAAACCATATGGTTTCAACAAGACGGAGCACCGCCGCATTTTGGTCGTCAAGTGCGCGAATATTTAGATGAAACATTTCCCGGTAGATGGATAGGGCGAAGGGGGGCCATTGAATGGCCAGCTAGGTCTCCTGATCTGACCCCACTTGAATTTTTTCCTGTGGGGTCATGTAAAAAATCGAGTCTATGTCAACAGACCATTACAAATCGAAGACCTACAAGAACGTATAAGAAACGAAATTGCCAGTATTACTGAATACATGAATTTGACGTGAATCCATTTCAGAGCTAGCTACAAACATTTAAAGATAGGGCTACTTAGTCTATTTAACAAAAAGTCGCTCATATCTCACAATCTATTAAAGATAGGTATAGGGAATGTTCATATAAAGCGATAGGGGATGATATTTAATTCCTAATTCCGAATTAAAATACAGGGTGTTCTATTTAAAAAAATTGAGTTTTCTGCATTTGAAAACATGTCACTTTGTTCCTCAGTTTTGAACAACCTGTATGTTAGGATGTAAAGTGTGCTTACCGTTTCTTAGAGTAATATCTACATTCACAACATAGCAAATTTGGAGTCTCTACTTGCAGTATTAACCGAGGTATTAATTTCTCAATGATGCAATGATTACGACTAAAAAAAAGAAAAACTTAAATAACTCAAAAGCGGCAACATGTAGCTATAGAAATAGCTAATGAAAACTGACGTATTTATAGTTGTAGAATCAAAAAATGAATAAAAAAAATATATCATTCTATTTAAAATAAGAAAGTTGACATCCATTTCCGGTCAACCAGAAGTGATATTTTGGTTAAGGTATTTTACATTTATAGTTCCAATCGAACAGATATTGGTGCCAAAATCTCAAATATAAGTAAATAATAGAACATCATAAACTTTTAATGAACCAGTTACATGGAATACCCTGTATAGATATCCTCTCAAAAAGTAAGTATTTTGCTTTACTCACTTAGGATCCTCTATTAAATCCGTCAATGCCTTTTCGAAGCTTACTTGCGTCAATTTCTGGTACGGCAAATGAATCCCGTAACCATATTCCACCATTTCCCTACAATTTTTCATCTGGTCCCCGTAAAAGGATACACATAGTGTGGGAATGCCGAAGTACAGGCTCTCGTCCAAACTGCTCTTTCCTCCATGGCTGATGAACACTTTCGTGTTAGGATGAGCTGAAACACAATCCTTACTGTGAATTGATTCTATGTAAAAATAGTTAAAACAGCAGCGAATACCTAAAATACCCCTTTGGGGAAACCATTCCTCAGTTCGAATATTCTTGGGTTTATTTGCAAGAACTCCCTCGTACTTCAATAAGATGTTATGGTTCGGGAATTTAGCAAAGGTGTTTAGTAATATATTGAGTTTTTCCGTTGGCATGAGAGATACTTTTACGTTCGTTCCAAAGCCCACGAATATAACCCCTTTTTTACTTTGGTCAATGAGTTTTTCCAAATCATTTGTTAGAGGCTCTGGTTTCTGTATGTGATAGCCACCGATGTAAACAATATTTGGGGTTTTCGGTCTTGGAAATTCGTTAGCTATATGCGCGTTGATAAAAAACAGATCAACTTTATCGGATTGAAGTTCTCTTAAAGGCGGAGCTGCAGGATAATTCCTCTGAAATATCTCCTCCTGCGATGGGAACAAATAGAACCTATGCAACAATCTCATCAATGTGCCGATCATGACGTTGGCGACTCGTTGGAAGAAGCTCATGTTTTGCGTGAATCCGCCAAAGGGTATCGATACATACGAATAGGGTGATGTATTCCCAGTTACATCGTCGACATGTGGGAAACCGCTGAATGGCATATAACCAATTACTGGAGCGTTGAAGCGGTGCGCCAATCCCAGGTATGCTTCGTTCAAGGCGTAAGTTTGTATGATGATGTCGAATTTACTGTCCGATTTTAGAAACTTTTGGAAGTTTTTGGTCTTCATGCCCAGATCGACCAGATTTATCTGGGCGTTGAGCATGTTGAACATACCAAACTTGGATTCACCTTGAGTATGATGGCCATAGTTCTCTGGAAAGAGATAAAATGTTGGATAATAAGAGAATTTGATTGAATGATACAGGGAATACGGCAATAACATCAACCAGAATATACACTGGCCACGGAGTAAAACACATTATACAGTAAATAATTACTCACAACTGCACTGACAAGCAAAGGCACGCAAGTGGTCATCGCCGATTTTGATAAAATTTGGTAGGGACACAGAATACCGAAAAATATTTGACCCGTATTTTTTTTTAGCGTCCCGTTTTTGGTTTTAGGGAGTGTAATGGGGGCTCAAAGTTACCCCCAAAAATACATTTTTCGCAATATTTCGGAAACGAGAAGAGATATCGAGTTCGGATAAAGACGAGATTGTTCCTTGTTAGTAACCCTACATTTCAGGTGGAAAAAGAACAGTGGCGCACGCGCGAGATCGTTAGGGGGTTCAAAAAATGTGATTTTTTTCTCCCCGCCGCTCTTGTATATTATGAATGTATTTTGTTCCTATTTATCTGTAAGCTACATGAGAAAATAAAAGTTACGTGGTTTTGGATTTTTTTCTAAATGTCCGTTTTAGGGAAGATTTCGTCATTTTTATATACGCTTACCGTAGACTATTTCTCTCTAGATTTTTAGAATAAAATTTATTGCCGCATTGTATTTAAGCCAGAAATTGTATGTTATTTTAGAAAAAAAAGTAATATGATACCGTATACTCTAAAATATCGATTTATTTATTACCGTTTTATATATGTCTTGATGACGTCTTTGGCAGGAGAATACATTTTTTTGTCAATATACGCATGTGATTTAAATATACATTTCTCTACGTATATAAGAGTGATCGTCTTCCTAGTTACACAGTGTGTTATCATAAAGTGTCTTGTTCAGTTACTTACGGTTACAGTTAGTTAAATACTTATTGTTAAACATAATTGTGACGTATCTGGAATGGTATATTTTGCGTTAAACGTTTTGACAATATTAACAAGTTTAATGAATAACCATTATCAGGGTACACCAGCATCTACAAAAAATGGAGCTGAAGAAGCACTCGCCCAAACAGTGTTTGACATCATTGTTAGTGGCTGTAGCGACCCTGCTTATGACTCTGAACACATTACCACCCTGGATGTTGATTCACAATCCGACTTTCCTGGGCCACAACTAGTGGATATTGAGGAAGACGACAAAGTAAATTATGATATAGAAGAGATGTCCAGCGCTGAACTAGAACAGGAACCTACCGATATAGATTTTCAGTATAAACAGAATGCTGTTGAATATTGGAAAAGTGGAAAGAAAGGACGGCTTTCTTTAAAAAATGTCCAACATAGATATGCTAAGGTTGCGTCGCTTCGGCAGCTAAAGCGATGGGAACAACAAATGACCAGTGGGGGGGACAGACGTGAAAAGCTATATCGTTTGTCGGTGTATGTGTTCAACCAATTTAAAAGTGCTATAGACCGTGGAATGATTGTTCATGACTGGGATATAAAAATATGGGCATTAGTGGCTCAAGAAGAGTTGCAGGTTCCAAACTTTCAAGCATCGCATTGGTGGATACAGAAATTCAAACAAAAGCACAATATAATTTCCCGCAAAATTACGAAATTCCGAACAAGGAGCCAAGTGATTAATGGCGCAAATATTGCAGCAGAAGCAACTTTATTTGTCAGAAGTTTACACGGTATAATACCTGAATATGGATTAGAAAATATTTATAACACAGACCCCAAAGTGGATTTAACTTGGAAATGCATAGTGGTCGAACGCTGGCCGAGTGCGGATCCAAGAAAGTGGAAGCTACAGTGCAATCAGTTTCTGCGATGACCCATAGCTATACTATTCAACCGACAATATCTGCATCGGGAAAGTTGCTGTCTCCATTATTAGTGTGCCTGAAAGAGGTAAGTGGTAGTTTGGGGCCAAAAGTACAACAAACAATGTTCGGTCCACCGAATGTGTATATTATGGCCACAAAATCGGGGAAGCCTACAAAGCAGTTAATACTAGAGTGGGCTAACAAAGTGTATTCTCCCCATGTCGGCCCTAAAACGATTTTACTAATGGACTCATGGTCAGGTCAAAGCCCTGAAGATGTCGAAGATGCTGTTCCACTTTCTCGGTCATTCACAGTAAAAACAATTCCAAAGGGTGCCACTGGTATCATACAACCCTTAGATGTCTATGGGTTTCGCTTCTGGAAGCAATTTGTTCGTCATTTATCAGATACAATTGCTTTATCATCATTTGCTATTCAGTTACATCAACGAGACAACATACTACGCCTGCAAGGTTTAACACACTTGCAATTCTCTTCACCACGGTATACCGACTTCATCCAATATGCTTGGTATAAAAGCGGCTACCTTCAAGATTGTCCCGGTCGCTTTACAACACCAGTCGATTTCTCGTTTTCACAAGTCGCAGTTGGCAAGTTGCGATATCTGTGGGGTACCGGCCATAATTAGATGTGGATGGTGCAAGAAATATTTGTGCATAATTCATTTCTTTAACGATTATCACAAGTAGACTATCAACCGTAAATGTGGATCGCAACTGTTGTAGTTACCAAGAAAGGAATAATAATATTATATTTATTATACCATATATTAATAGAATATTTATTGTTAGTTATTTACCTCAATGGAATTATATAATTTGATTTAAAATAAATAATTCAAGGATTTGTAAATTGTAACAAATTACTTTTTGCTTTTGTTATGTTTGTTGGCAGTACAAATACAATACATAACAACATACGTTGTTATTTTCTGGTTGATATTAATTGTAACTGACAATGAATCAGAACAAGACACTTTATGATAATGTACTGTAGAAACTGTGACAAATAAACAAATGTATTTATTATTACTTATAGATTTTTATATATTCTAAACTAAACAAGCTCTAGCTTAAATACAATGCGGCAATAAATTTTATTCTAAAAATCTAGAGAGAAATAGTCTACGGTAGGCGTATATAAAAATGACGAAATCTTCCCTAAAACGGACATTTAGAAAAAAATCCAAAAACACGTAACTTTTATTTTCTCATGTAGCTTACAGATAAATAGGAACAAAATACATTCATAATATACAAGGGCGGCGGAGAGAAAAAAAAACACATTTTTTGAATCCTCTAACGATCCCGCGCGTGCGCCACTGTTCTTTTTCCGCCTGAAATGTAGGGTTACTAACAAGGAACAATCTCGTCTTTATCCGAACTCGATATCTCTTCTCGTTTCCGAAATATTGCGAAAAATGTATTTTTGGGGGTAACTTTGAGCCCCCATTACACCCCCTAAAACCAAAAACGGGACACTAAAAAAAATACGGGTCAAATATTTTTCGGTATTCTGTGTCCCTACCAAATTTTATCAAAATCGGCGATGACCACTTGGGTGCCTTTGCTTGTGAGAGAAATATCCTTTTCATTTAAAAGGAATTGCATTAAGCCCATTTTTGCGTGTTCTGTATGGTCAACATGATTTGGTGTTTCATTAAAAAGGAATATAATTTTAAATTCACGCATTTCTTCGGAAATAATATATTTTCTGTTGAAACACTTTATTCTTTTAAGCGAAAGATATTGATTGTTGATTCAAGTCTTGTTTATTTTGAACTTGAAAGCTACGCAGACTTACAGAAAACCGTAAGCATTTTGATTCAAGAGGTTTTTTCCTTTTCTTAACATTTATTCATTTTAGACTTATGCATAAACACAACAAAATGCCGTGATCATTTTTAATCGAAATAAAAATGAATTTTCTCCAAAAAACTAAGAAGGGACTTGCCGTTAGAATGTTATAAATCCTATTTAGTAAGTATTGGGGGAGTTGGTTGCAGTGACCATCTACTAGCGCACTTTAGTGTGCCGTTAAAGAAATCGTCCTCTCAATAGCGATGACTCCTACCAGATGTTGTTCTGGTAAATATACCAGATTAGTATGTTACGATCGTAATTTCCAGCCTATTTTGTGCAAAATATTATCTGCCACTGGAATGAAATAGGAGATGCGCCATCTATGCGACAATTTCTCTACTACACATAAGTAAATCTGCTCATCTCCTATACTATATGAGGAGAAAACTGCTATACGAAAATAAAATGCGATATTTTTTTTTACTTCCATGTAAATATTTAGTTAAATTGATAAATACTGCGCTAACTTCAAATAAATCTACTAATAACCAAATTATTTGTTTGATTGAATACAGGAATATTTTTAATATTCCTAAATCAAGTAATCATTTAGTAACTGTAACCAAATGCATGAAAAATGGTTGAAAACAACTAGATCGTTTTTTCCCGTGTATAACAGTTTTAAAATCTTCAAACACTATATACTGCTGTAAAGTTCCTTGGCTTATAACTAAATCAGCATTAACTGAAAAGATTCCAATTATCTCTGAAATTTCTTTAACCTCGCGCGAAAAATATTCACTTTTGTTCATTATTGTTTGTGTATCTGAGACTTATGCACGTGGGAATATGAATAAAACTAAATACTTCCGGGTAAAACAGCACTCAGCTTGAATACAGGTGCTTGCATTTATCCGTTAAAGGGAAAAAAAGTTTTAAATCAGTGTATACATGCGTGTCTACGCAAATAAACCAAAACGTCCGGCTTTTTTATTTAAAATACTGTTTATAATTCAATAATACTTAAAAGAAACTAAAATATGTTGTTAAATATGTACATAATAATAACAATATAATCTTACTTAAACAGAAGTTATACAGACATTATAAAATATTAATCAAAACTAAGGTGCATTCCATTTAATTACGGTTACTTTTCGTCGAAAAGCATGTACTTAAGAAGAAAATAGTCTTTCGACAAAACAGCACGCTACTTTCAATTAAAATAAACACTTTTCTGAGAAAAGGTATTCTTTTCGTCGAGCATGAAAAAAATCAAAAGTTACAAAACTTTTCATTTAAATAAAGCAATCTCTTTTCTCAGTGTAGGTATAGTAATTATAACAGCGTAGTTAATATGTACGCAAAATCTTAATATCGGTTGACTACACAGGTTTGTAATAGTAGCAAAAATACTGTAAATATTTTGTTGACGATTAGTTGCAACTATTATATATCACTGGCCTAAAAGTACTATTTGCAACAAGTAATAAATTATTACACATGATAAATTGATTGCTATAAAATGACATAATATTTGCTCCGGATTTAGTTTATATATATTTTAATCTAGATTAGAAAATATGATATATATTTATTATACTAGAAATTACTTCCAAGAACATCCCAATTTTCACATCTATATTTAAACAAATATTAGTAATAACCAAACGACATCATCGTTACAAACTGTTTTAGCAAGGTCACATTATGTAAATAAAACTCATACGCGCTAAATAAAATGCTTTTCTCTTAAATAACTTGTGTATATAACTTAAATTCGTAATTAAATTTAATACGCAACGAAATAAGACGATTAAAAAATAGACTAACTCACTTACTCTCCTTAAATTCAAGCAATCCTTCTAAATAAACGTGACTGTAATTTGCCGTACGAGTTTCCAAAGGAAACGAGCTGATTAGAGTCACATTATGACCTCGCTTCAATAATCCTAACATCAATTCATGACCGAGAATATGGACACTTTTCGACGGTATTTCGAATACTCCCAAAACGTTCAGAGCCTGCGCATAATAGGAACCAAGAACAATCGCGAATAACAGGTAATATAACCTTGCGAACATGATTACGTTTACACTATCGACTATTCTAAGATACGTTATGTATGTGTGAATATATATTCGTAATCTGTGCGACATTTCATTTTATAACAGAGTGGGGTATCTCAATTCCTGTTTATATGTTCTCGAAAAGGCACAGCGTGTGCTTAATAATAATATCTAATTTAATAACTTAGTTTCTTTAACTTCCACAAGTCCTTCTTTCCAATAAACATGAGTATAATTTGCTATGCTAGTTTCCATGGGAAAAGAGCTAATCAACGTTACATTGTGCCCACGATTTGATAATCCCAGCATCAGATCATGCGCAAGAATCTGAAGACTCTACGAGGGTACTTCAAAACCCCCCAGAATATTAAGTGGCCGCACGTAACAGAATCTAAAAATAATCGCAACCAGAACATACAGATTTGCAAACATTTTTAGGTATGTTTTCACTATAGTTATAAAAAATTGAATACGGTCTATGCTCTCTATACAGGATGATTCTCAATACATGCGACACACTTTAAGCGTTGATTCCTGGGGGTTATTTTGATCATAAAAGTTCATAAGAACATATGTCCAAAATCGCTTAGTTCTAAAGTTGTACAATGTTTAATAGTAAGTTAACATAATTAATGTTTCTATTATAAATTAACAAAATAATTATTAAAACAAAATTAACTTATACTAACTGTTGAAAATGACCGCCCTTAACTGCAATAGAAAGCTTCTATCCTCCGTCGTATTGACTGGCGAGTCCGTTCTAAAATACCAGGGGTATTGCGAATTGTTTGAAAAGCTGCGATAATACGATTTCTCAGTTCATCGACATTTTCAATGGGAGTAATATAAACTAATGATTTAAGGTGACCTCAGAGAAAAAAGTACAAAGAATTTAAATCTGGAGACCGAGGAGGCCACGGTTGTGGACCTCCCCGTCCTATCCACCGATTTGGATGCGTATTGGCCAAAAACTTGCGAGCAACTAAACTAAAATTGCGCTGGAGCACCGTCATGCATAAAATACATTTGTAATCTTAATTGAAAAACGGAACTTCTTCCAGCAGTACTGGTAGCTCTTCTTCAAGAAAATTGCGGTATACCTCGCCATTTAACCGCATCAGTAAAAAATGTGGACCTATCAAGTGATCTCCAACAATTCCGGCCCACACATTGACAGAGAATTGATGTTGATGACGGGCATTCACTAGTTCGTGCGGATTTTCTTCGGCCCATATGTGATTATTATTAAAATTAATAATCGCGTTTCTAGAGAAAGTAGCCTCGTCGGTGAAGAATATTTGAGCCAAATAGTCAGGATTTTGTGCGATTTTGTGTTGCGTCCGTTGACGAAAAACCACTCTTTGCGGAAAATCTGCCGGAAAAAGTGCCTGCACCCGTTGAATGTGATATAGATACAACAGTTGATCTTTCAATATTCTCCAAACTGTGGCCTGACTAATGTTTAAAGCAAACGCAATTTTTCTGGTGCTTGTAGTAGGATGTTCCTCAATTTCATTTAGTACCATTTCTTCAACTTGTGGAGTTCTCACTGTAGATGGTGCCCGTTATCAGTCGTCCGTTTTTTTTTTAATTCCCGTTTCACTAAGACGTTGGTGAAGACGGGCAAATATTGAATGATGCGGGATGATACGGTTCGGGTATCGTTCTTCATAAAGACGTCTAGCAGCACGCGAATTTCCATTGGCAAGACCGTAAACGAAATGCATATCACACATCTCAGCATTCGTGTAATTCATTTCAGAAAACAGAAACTGGCAATAAACTGAATGAATACTCTGACAACTATTGACAAATATTGAAATAACAAATAAACAATTCCCTCTCAACACAATAGTTTCTGAAGAACCAACTGTAATATTATATCGTGTTAGTCATAGTTCATAATTTATTATTAAACATTCAATAACTTTAAAACCAAACCGTTTTGGACATATACTCATATGAACGTTTATGATCAAAATAACCTCAGGAATCAGCTCTTAGAGTTTGTCGCATATATTGAGAATCACACTGTATAGAAATGGCATATATTTACATATAATTCATTACTATAGAGTGAGGTAATATGGATTCTTGTTGCATGTACCATCTTTTGCAAATTAAATGCGAATCTAAGCTCCACAAATCTTGGATCATTAAATGAACTGGAATACTTTTTATAGGGCCTGAACCCTTTTGCGGGTTAAGTAGCAGTACAATACTGAAGAAACCGAAAGAAAAATGGAGCAGAGGAAACCTAATTATTGGGTAAATCTACAGGGAATGTATATGCTATGTATAGTTAAGAGTTGTTAATATTGCGAAAGTGATGACAGGCAATAATCACGCTAGTATAAATCCACTACAGTACGTTTTTGTCGTAGGAATGATATAACTGCTGAACTAACAAAGGACGTATAAATGGTAGTTGGCGATATTCAGCAAAGAAATATAATTACGGAAGTACAATTACTCATATATCGTCCATTAGAAATAATGTTTATGGAGTGATATGTTGATATAAGGAGTGTATCTACCCTACTGCATTAACTCTTACAGATATGGTAAATCAGATTGTCCAAAAGCAATTGACTGCTGGATAACTTGTGTAGTCATGAACATGTAATCTTCAGTTCCATTAAAATATTCCGATATTAATGTATTTTAAGTCTTTTAGTTTCATGACATAAAGGAAGCTCTCTAAAAGCAGTTGTTCGTTTTAGTTCAACGCACTGAATGTACGTATATTGTATATTCTAAATAAATATTAGTGATTCTTATCAAGAAACGTGGTTTATTTAGAAGTACAGACTTACGAATTCGCCTTATCACGATTTATTCTCAACACATACATGCACCTGTATTTATGTATAACATAACGCATGAATGTTTTCAAGATTACATTTCAAACCATCAGATATACATCGTGCATTTTATCAGTAGATTAACAAATCGTTAATATAGATTAGTTGAGATTATCGTTAAACTATAACATCACCAATTTGTTTTCTTAATCGAATTAAATCTATGAGCAAGTATGATTAACAGAATATGCAATCAATTATTACACCATGGAGAATATTTTAGGAAGTGTTACAAACTGAGAATACATCTGAGAATGTGATTTAAAATTGCGAAATTATTGAAAGATTATACTTATATAATTTGGCTTGCTAATTATATGAATAAACAGCGCTTATTAGAGTCTCCAGTTATTATGGTATGATGACTCAGCGTATTCTAGTATTATACTGCGTGAATCCAATGGCATATATTTGTATCACAAATATGAACGGATTTTTTTTTTGTTTGTTGTTGTTGTGGGCGCCGTCTGGCCTTAAGTCTCCCGAAACACTGCAACCCCTTTGGCTTACCAAAAATTACCTGTCTTTTTGCGTTCAGAGGCTCGCATTCGCACAGAATGTGGCAAGCGTCCTCTGTCATTCATTACACAGTCTGCAGTTGATATCTATAGTATTGGTCCTAATCTTCTCTAGGGGCCCTTAATTTAGATTAGATTAGATTAGGATTAGGGTGGCCTATCAACCTGTTTCACCGCGACCTTTTCAGATCTATTGTGATCCCCTTTTTCCCAGAGGACGCTCTCTAATTTTACCCTCTTAATTAGGCCTATCATTTTTTGAGAGCGGCTTCTTTATGTAGCTACTAGCTCTGGGGTTCTCCTTCCCCATTACTAGAAACCTTGTCCTCGCCAGGCCTTCACTTTAGCACAGCACATAAACTGGTGTTTCTTCCTCCTCTTGGCAGTATTTGCAGGTTGCATCTTCTGCCAGGCCTATGTTGTACATATGCCTATTTAGTCTACAGTGACCCGTTAGCAGACCTACAATCATTTTGACAGTCTGCCTGTCTTTATTCAGTAGATCTCTCGTGAATTCAGGCCTCTGCTCCTTTAGGAACTCTTGCCTGCCTTTGTCCCGGTGATTTTTGCCACCACTCTCTGGACTGATTATGTATCCATTCATTGATGGATTTTTTAATTTACAATTTGGTAGTGCCGAAAGAGGGATCGGCTCCAACGAATGGCCTTGACGAACCTCGCCTGGCCAGATCGTCCGCCGCCTCATTTCCTCTCACGCCCGAGTGGCTAGGGATCCATGCCAGGGTTACTTTCCTTTGCGTGCCCACCTCATTTAGGGCGCTTTCACAATCCCAAATCAGCTTAGAGTCCACGCTTGTGGAGCTAATCGCTTTAAGTGTGGACTGACTGTCAGAGAAGGTGCCTTTTCGGTGCGCAGTATCCTGTAGGGAGACCTATTAGTCAATCATATCAGTCTTCTTTTCGTGCAAAGAGCTTTTCCATGAATTTGCCTGGATCAAATCCGCTTGCTCTTGATTCAGAGGTTTTCCAGGTGGCATTACTCAATTACTGCCATCCATAGTCTTGGCACTACCTCGCTATAGATACCCTTGGGTCTCTTCGAGGTCTGCGATGGTGTTTTAGAGCCCTGCTGAAGTCTTTTCTTGCTGCCTTCTGGTTTGTTTCCTTAACGGCTTGGTTTGCGCCTTCCTCCTTGAATCTTTTAGAGTCACGACTATATGGTCTCTGCTCGGTCAATGTAACCTCCTCCATTCTCCTTTGCCTTTTCAGTACCCTGATCTGGACGCCAAATAGTTTTTCTGTTGCTGCAGTCCGAACTATTCTACTCCTGCCACAATGTTTTCGGCATTATCACTGTCTTGCTTGGTACTCACTTTCAAGGTAATGTCATCAGTTTCCGGAGTCCCGATAGAAGAAGTTTCCGATACCCTCTCCTGATTCCTCCGTTCTGGTTAAAAAAGGTACTCTGGTCCATACAGTTCCCAAGAGTAGGAGGGAAAAAATCGTTTGCACCTGCAATACCCTCTGCACATATGCAAGGCTAGTTACTCTGGAAGGTCGCCCAGTTTCCTAGAGGCTCCGTTCGTGTACACCTTTTGCCCCAGGTGGCATCCATCCTTCGGCACAGATTGCATAACACCACTTGATTAGGGGAGATTGGACTAGTGGAGACTGGTCTTCTATCCAACCACGCATCCCATCGGCCTAGTCCGCCACCTTAGGATTTAGGTTGTCTTCTCTTGATCTGTTCAGTCAAGCCCAGATTCCCCGCCCCTTTCGGAGCATGGTATAACAGTCGCGTGTGAAAAGTTTCGCTCTACGACCAGTGCCTTTATTCCTGATTCAAATTATTAGCCACAACACGACAACTTGGTCAGGAGATCTTTTATCGACCTTAACTGATCCAGACCGCAGTGCTTTGCTTGCACAGTGGTACCTCGAATAGGAGGGGGTAAAAATACTCCGCACTGCGATCAGTAAGAGGAAAAGGCGATGCCTAGAAGGACTGAGTTGCACATAACCTGCTGCTGGGCTCGTCCGTAAGAAACTCATAGAGTCGTCCCTCACCGACTTACCAATAGGCATATGTATAACATGGCGCTGGCAAAATAGACTATTTATAGATTCTACCAAGAAGAAGAATAAACCCTAACTCATGTTTTGAGGTGCTGACAAGGACAAGGTTTCTTGCACTGGGCACAGGGAATCCAGAACAAATAGCTGCATAAAAGAACTGCTTTGGAAAATGATGATCTAAATTAAACAAGGCATCTCGCAGTAGATCTCAAAATATGAGATAAATATTTGGTTGTCTTTGTTTTGTAAATCTGAGTTACTCTGCGTATGTATGTATGTAAATAGAAGGGTAATGTTACACAGTGATCTAAAAGATCTATTGTGTCCCCTATTCTTGCTGCGTTACAGCTGGCCTTCCAATCCTATTCCTTTCAGAAAGTGTAGGATGTCAAAGGGGCCCCAGTCTAGGTAAGTCTCCCTCTTCGATTTCACATGCTCCCAGGTGCAATGCCCTCGAGTTGCACAGTGCTACGCAGTTTGAGAGGAGTTGATGCATTCTGTAAACCTCTTCTGGTTATAAGTTCCCAGAAGAATTTTACTTTGCCTCATTCCCTGGAGATTTTTCCAGTGACTGCATTTTCTCTGCTCCATTTCTATTTTTAATTTCTTCAGTATTGTACTGCTACTTAACCCGCAAAAGGGTTCAGGCCCTACAAAAGGCATTCCAGCCCCTTTTTTTTGCGAGGTTATCCGTTATTTCGTTTCCTTCCACTCCTGTGTGACCTGGAACCTACAGGAGGGTTACTTTATTTCTTTTGCCTAGCTCATTTAATTTCCCTAGGCATCCCCAGGCCATCTTGGAACTGATTTTCATATGAGCTCAGCGCCTTGATGGCTGCTTGACTATCAGACATGATGATAATCTCCTGCTTCCGATAGTTCCTATCCATATTGAACTGAACACATCTTTCAATAGCGTGTATTTCCGCCTGAAATATACTTGGGTATTTTCCCAAGCTTTCGAAATATGTGGTTCTAGGCCCATATATTCCTATTCCAGTTCCCTCTGCCGTTTTGGAGCCATCAGTATACCATTTGATGGCATTTCTATTCAAGTTCAAGATAGTGTTATGATCTCACTCGCTCCTGTTACTTAGCTTTATGGTGAATTCCTTCACAAACCTAAATTTTATTAACATATCATCCCGGGGCATATCTCAGGTTTGATCACCGTTAGGAGATTGAGGTCTATGCCTAATCATTCCTTCCTTGACCATTCTTAATGCGGTTCTTTTCGCCACGCCCTCTATTACAATATGGAGAGGGGTAAGATCCAATACTACTTCAACAGCTGCTGTTGGGCAGGTTCTCATATCCCCCGTTATGCATACACATGCTAATCTTTGCACTTTCGAGAGATTAATTCTCGCGGTGGCCAGATTAGTTCTTTTGCTCCATGCTACTGATGCATAGGTGATGATCGGTTTCACTATCGCTGAATACATCCAAAGCAGTATTTTTGGGTTGCATCCCCAATTTTTCCCTGCAAAGTTTCTGCACTCTATCAGAGCTCTTTTAGCTTTGTTGGTTACTTCAAGTTCATGTTTGTCCATAGAAGTTTATAGTCTAGGGTAAGGCCTAGATATTTAACCTCCGCTCTGCAGTCTATATTTTGCCCATCCAGTTTTATGGTTCTAAGATTGGATTTTCTTTTCCTGGTAAATGCTACTAAGGTTGTCTTAGTGGGGTTGACATTGAGTCCCATTGATTGACACCATCTTCTCGTGAAGTTCAATCCTTTTTGAACTGTGTCACAGAGGGTATTCTCAAATTTGCCTCTTGCGTATATGACAATATCATCAGCATACCTTTGACAAGATATGCCTAAATCCGTCAGTCCGCATAAGAGTTCGTCTACATTAGGCTCCACATAAGTGGGGATGTAACTCCCCCTGTGGGCATCCTCTGGTCGTATTAACCGAGATGGTCTTATGTCCCACCTCCGCCTTCACCGACCTGGTAGACAGTAGTTGCGACATCCATCTAGAAGTCACGCCGTCTACCCCCCCCCCCCCTATTAATTAATGCTTTTTTGACAGACTCGTGTGGAGTGTTGTCAAAAGCACCCTCTATGTCTAGAAAGGCGCACACTACGGTTTCTTTATTCGTCAGGGCATCTTGGATTTGGTCCGTCAGCTCCACTAATGCAGTCTCAGTGGATTTGCCTGTTTGATAGGCGTGCTGACAGGGGTGGCAAGCCGCATCAAAATGTCTGTTCTGATATAGTTATCTACAGCCTTTTTCACCGTTTTCAAAAAGAATGATGTGAGGCTGATAGGTCTGTGGGATTTAGGGTGCGTACATTACATACATACATACTCTGCGTAACACAGTGCAGTAGTACAATAACGAATACCACAAAGACAACTAAAGTCACTAATCTGATATAATCAGGCGATCCTGTGATGTTATTTTACGAAAGCATCGATTTACAAAAGCGATTATTACCATCGTAACAAACTGCTTTGTCAGTGTCAATTTCTCGAAAATATGGACGAGCAATATAACTTGTCAGATATGAAAGCGGCCAGTTCTACCTCAATAGACACCCAGAATTCGGCAAAACACAATCACGTGAAAATCAACATCACCGAGAGGCATATCTACGGTCGCGGTTGGCGGGCAATTCTACTACTACAATTCGATTTTCAGTTCCGGATAGTCATCTATTTCGGCATATTGCTCGCTTACGTTTTCGTACTGATAGATGTCGCCCACGCGGTTGTATTAAACGGAATGAGAACCGATTTCCATCAGAAGCGAAGTAAGGTCTCACACATACCGTAGAAGCTCATGTTAATCTGATGATTTTTAGTTGCTTATTTGGTTTACCTCTACGACGTTTTCTACTTCTTGGATATATTGATGATGATAATTTATAAGAAGGTCAATTGGACGGAGTTGCACGAGAGATATCCCCCCAGGCACGGTCTGGTGGTAGTTCTGGAGATGTTGTCGATGGTCCCGCTGGAGACCATCTATCACATCGCGAATGCGAATTACTTCTACAGTAGATTAAGGTACGTCGCCCGGATGGTCAGAATATTCACTTTGTTGAAACAGAAGAGCAATATATACGACCCGAACGTGGATACCAGGGCATTCATCAGGTTCATGATAGCGTTCTGTATCATCGGCGTCACGGCAGCTTGTATAGTAATTCCCATCGAGTGCATCATCGAAAAGATCGATTATTTCAACGTGACGGATTTCTACATGTTCTACTACACCGTGATGAGCCGGCTGACCTCGAAAGGTTTCGGAGAAGTCGATAGCACTAGACGGTCGAGGGTGTACGAGTACGTCCTCCTTTGTGCCGTCAACGTGGTCGCCTTCATCACGACCAGCGTCTTCACGAGCCACGTGGCGTGTTTAGCCATGTCGAAAATCAGATATCATTTCGCGTTCGCCAATAACTTCGTCCTAATCAACGATTACCTGCGGGACTGGCGGATGCGAACTGCCACTACCTGGAGAAACTATCACTCCATATTCCGGAACACCGTCATTGATTTCTTCCGGGTGACGTGGCAGAACAGCCAAACGACGCGCTGGAGGAAGATACCTCCGGGCAGGGTGCCCGACGTCCTCATACGTGACATTTACCTGGACCTGTGTTGGGACGCGTTCAAACACTCGCATCTATTCAGGAACGAGAGGACGTTCTTCTTGAGATACCTGTGCATGAGGATGAAACACGCCTGCTACTTACCCGGAGAAGTGGTAATCCATCGAACAGGAGCAAGTCTATGATGATCTACATCGTGTCCGGGATCCTACAGGTGATATCGGTGGAAAACAACGAAACCCCTATACTGTCCCTGTCATGTGGAACTTGCATCGGCGAATCGACGCTGGTGGTGGATTATCCATCGGTGTACACCGTCGTTAGCAAGACTTACTCCGAAGTTATCCTACTTAAGAGGAAGCACTTTGTTACGATTTATAAGGATCATCCGGAGGTCTATCGCAGCCTAATCAAGCATATCCACGAACGGTACAGGCAAGCGTTGCGCTATTATCGAGTCAAAAATTACAAGATGACGACTCGCGCTAATGTTTATAGTTCCGCAGCGCTGTCCATAAATTACCTAAAACAGGTCGCCAAGACCCTATTGTACAACGTAGAGGATTTAGACAACAGCCGCGTCCATTACCAGTTGAGGAATCACATCAATAAGCACGTGTTCTGCCCGTATTATCTGGATCTAGTAACGATCACCGAAGAATTGGAGCTGGTTTCCGATAGCGTCTTCATTAAAAGGACCTTCCCCTTCATCCTCCAACCGGATTCCGTAGTGTTGAGATGGTGGAACGGGATGATCAACTTCGTATCGGCCGCGTTCATCTTGAGCTATCCGATAGCCCTGTATCTGTCCAGAGGTAGCTTGGGGAAGCGGGTCAATTTAATCGGTATTCTATTCGTTACCATTCTGTGGATGGCGGATATTTACGTCAAGCTATCCACCGCCGTAAAGAAGCGCAACGTATTCCTCACGAAGATCTCCCGCATCGTCTATTACAGGTTGAGCACCTTCGACTTTATAATAGATCTAGCCTGCACCATGCCCTTGGGACTGCTGTTGAATGTCATCAACAGCGATTTATCCTCTAGCGCCGTTTTATATATGGAGTCGCACAAACTGATGAAGGCGTACAGATTATTCCAGATATTCCAGAACGTGGGCGAACTGAGTCCGACCGTTATGCTGATGATGATGTACCTAAAAGTTTTCATGATATGCTTCACCCTCATATACTACTCGACTTTCTTCCTGTTCATGCTGACCTGTGCCGGCAAGTGTCCGGAGAAATATCTCTTCGACCTGGAAACGTACTATTCGATCGCCAGGGACGAAGGTATCAAGATATTCGTCCACATGCTCACCCTAGTCAGTTTCTTCGTGAACAACACCGCTGTTTACACGTTCACGCGGGCCTTGGACGATCACCAGTGCTTAGTTATCATCGTGATGCAGCTGGCTTATTACTACATCTACGTTTACCTACAGGCGAAGACGATAGCGGTGGATACGGTCAATCAGCAGGAGAAGCACGAGTTCAAAGAATTCGTATCCATCATGTCGGTGACGAAGAATTTCGATTTGGACGCTGAGGTCGAGAAGAGGGTGTGGAAGTACCTGCGCGATCAATATTACAACGACATGGGCATGTCCTTCATGAATCCGAAGCGGATCTCCAATCTGATGACGAAGGGTCTGTACACCTTATTCGCCTACGTGACCTACGGTAATATCATCTCCCAGTACCCATCTTCCGTGACGTATCCGAGGACTTGGTGACGTCCGTCGCGCTGAGAGCCACTGTGCGGATTTATTTCTCCGGCGAGGTGATCACCTACGCCGGCGAAATCTCCAAAGAGATGCATCTGATCGCCTACGGGTATTGTTACCGCGTCAGCGAGCATGGCCCAAAGAAGCTGCTAGGGCCGACGGACTCGTTCTCCGTGGTGGATATGTGCTTGGGCATTCCGACCATGAATTCGGTGGTCGCCTGCACCGATTGTAAGATCATCACGTTGCAGGAGCGCGATTACTTGCGCATACTCCAAGGGAACGATCAGTTCCGCGAGGAAATCGAGCGAGCGTGTAAGGGCTGCGACGCCACAGAGACTTTATTGCAGGTGCATTCGCACGCCGCCGTGGAGAGGACGCTGCACGCTTCCGGTCGGAATTTCGAATCGTTCAGACGTTTCAAATACACGGGGAAGAAGTCGGAGAATCTGGAGTTTCTGGCTGGTTTCGGCAGGTACCACCATTTATTAATAAATTAAAACGATACAAGATAAAAACATCCTTAAACCCCATGCTCCACTCAAGGGTACTACATGGGGCTACCTACTCTAATTATCTCAGCACTACAAGTAGAGGATTGGAACGAAGTGTTCTCTGACAAGGGAACACCCGCGGGTGTCCCCCTCCGATTTCGATGAAACTTAACAGATCGAAAGAGTACCTTAAAATAAGAGACACGTATTTTTTTTTATCGGCGTATCCGCACGATTTTGGGGTACAGCCCCCTCCAAAGTTTGGACGATTTTTCAATTTTTGCAAATATTCCCTAAATTATAACAGATATTAAATTTTCTTCTCAACATAATTTGCAGCATATTGCATGGCCCTAAGGGTGGCGTCGTCCGTATTCGCAAAATGTTAATAACGTAATTTTTTTTACATTTTTTCTTTTTCTTATTCATCAAAAGATGGCCGATTTTACATAGAATACGATGATGTATAACAAGTTTAGAAAATTAATAATTGTAAAAATAGAAAAATAATAAAGCTTCAAAATTAATAAACTTGTCGATTGATATAAATCAAATGAACTATAACAGAAATAAGTTTTTATTCTTAACATAATTTCCAGCATAATACATGGTCTCAAGGTAGATATCTTCATCAAAAGCTAATAACGGGGGACGGGTACCCCATACCCCCGCATTTTTTTAATAATAAGTTTATTCATTATTCATCGAAAAAAGATCGCTTTTACATAGAAAACGGTGATGTATAATAAATTTAGAAAATTAATAATAGTAATAATAACTCAAAATAAATATATGTACGTGTCTATTGTGATGAATTTGATATGCACTTATCTACGCATACGTGAGTTTAATTAATTATTCAGTCACTTCAGATATAATTGGTAATTTGCGTTATAAATTTAACGCGATAAGGGATCTGGTGATTAATCATATTATTATATAGATAAAGATGCGCAGTCTACACCCTTGTGTAGCATTTGCAATAAACCAGTTATTGTGCGGTGTTAATGGTGCAAACAAAATCTGTGTTTTAAACACTTTTACACAGACTATCACTATTGTAATACTTACATAGCTTAATTACTGTATGTATATTAATCTTGTTCGCTATTGCAATACATATATACCAATTATCGCATTACAGTATGTCATATATTTAAAACATTTATAAACATTATAATGTTTTTTCTAATTCTGTTCTATTGTTTCCGAAATGTTATAATCGTTACAAACACATTAGTTATATTTATGCTCCATTGAATACTTACATTGTACACCTACATTGCACGAAAAACTTGAAATAAATTGAAAAATATATATGTATGTATTATTTAATCCTTCGTCCTGTGTAGCAAATTTGTTCATATATACGCACTAAAGGATTATGGTATTCTAAGAATGAATAACATTTTATTAAGGAAATACATAAAACGCAGTTACTAACTGCAGTTGATAAAACGATTTATATTGCTACCACCGATAAAAGTTTCGTATAGTATATAGTATAAGTTAGTAGGCATAGAAAGGTTTGACCATAGCTTGTCGAGTAGATACAATTCTAAATTAAGAAATATTTAAGTGGGGAGAGCAGCGGACTAACGATAACAAATAATTGTTGTTAATGTACTATATTATTATTATTACAATTATTTTTATTATTAATCCTCCAAATTTATTACCATTGTTTTCCATGTAAAAGCGATCTTTTTTTGATGATTAATGAATAAACTGATTATTAAAAAAAACGGGGATATGGGGTACCCCGTCCCCCGTTATTAGTTTTTTTATGAAGATATCTACCTTGAGACCATGTATTATGCTGGCAATTATGTTAAGAATAAAAACTTATTTCTGTTATAGTTCATTTGATTTATATCAATAGACAAGTTTATTAATTTTGAAGCTTTATTATTATTTTTCTATTTTTACAATTATTAATTTTCTAAATTTGTTATACATCATCGTATTCTATGTAAAATCGGCCTTCTTTTGATGAATAAGAAAAAGAAAAAATGTAAAAAAAATGGGGGGTACGGGGTACCCCGTCCCCCGTTATTAGCTTTTTATGAAGATATCAACTTGAGACCATGTATTGTGCTGGAAATTATGTTAAGGATAAAACTTATTTCTGTTATAGTTCATTTGATTTATATCAATAGACAAGTTTATTAATTTTGAAGCTTTATTATTATTTTTCTATTTTTACAATTATTAATTTTCTAAACTTGTTATACATCATCGTATTCTATGTAAAATCGGCCTTCTTTTGATGAATAAGAAAAAGAAAAAATGTAAAAAAATGGGGGGTACGGGGCACCCCGTCCCCCGTTATTAACTTTTTGCAAATACGGACGACGCCACCATTAGGGCCATGCAATATGCTGCAAATTATGTTAAGAAGAAAATTTAATATCTGTTATAATTTATTAAATATTTGCAAAAAATGAAAAATCGTCCAAACTTTGGAGGGGGGTGTACCCCAAAATCGTGCGGATACGCCGATAAAAAAAGATACGTGTCTCTTATTTTAAGGTACTCTTTCGATCTGTTAAATTTCATCGAAATCGAAGGGGGACACCCGCCGGTGTTCCCTTGTGAGTCAACGTTAGATGTTAGTTATAATATTTTTTACAATATATTTTGACAAATGCTTTCCATTGCGTAAAGTAAAAGTGAATGGCAGTAAAAAGCGTTGGGTAACTCCGGAAGTGCTGCAAGCTTCTCAGAACCTAAAACTTCTCCATGCAATGGTGAAAGATAAGCGCTGCACGTATGACGACTACAAAAAGTATAAAAAATACTATGAAAATTTACTTAAGGAAAGTAAAATCAAATATAACTCAAATTTAATTTTAAATGCTACAAATAAAAACAAATGTGTTTGGAATATAGTCAACAGTGCGACAAACAGCAAGAAAGATAAACCTTTTATTAAATTAAACACTAGCGATGGGCTTGTTTGTGATTCCGAGGAGCTTGCCAAATTGTTTAGCGATTACTTTAGTGGTATTGGCACGCATAGGCAGGGAGATTTGGTATTGGGTACAGCAAGTGGTACTAATTTTTACCTATTTCCAGCGGACGCTGGCGAAATTCGTAGCGTTATCATGAGTGTTCCGACTAAAATGTCAGCTGGTATTGATGAAATTCCGGCGGGTATAATTAGATATGTGGCTGAGTACATTAAACATCCGTTAGATTACTTAGTCAATTTATCCTTTATGCAGGGCTCATTTCCTTCACCCCTTAAGTTAGCAAAAGTATGCCCAATCTACAAAAAAGGTGATCGACAAGATATTGCAAACTATCGACCCGTATCTGTTTTGTCTGTGTTTTCTAAAGTACTTGAAAAAGTTATATTCACGCGTTTATACAATTATTTTCAGAAATTCAATTGTTTGCGAAGTGTCAATTTGGTTATTTGAAGGGAAGGTCAATTAATGAAGCGTTATTCCTCGTTATACAAGACATTTTTGATGATTTAGACAATAAATTAAAAGTTGGTTCCTTAATGTTTGATCTGTCTAAGGCATTTGACTCTATGAATCACTCAATCTTAATAAAAAAGCTAGAACAATATGGAATTAGAGAGCCATGTCTTGGATGGATTGTTTCGTATTTAAAAGATCGTTCAAACAGTGTGGTTATAGTTCAAGACCACAACAAAGCCTTCTCTGAGAAAAAAATTACTAATATAGGGTCCCACAAGGATCAGTATTGGGACCTTTGCTCTTTCTTTTTCCTACATACTATTTTATACGCTTTTGGCAGGTACGGCCAGTGGATGCGCTACGTGTTCCTCAGACGTACCCTGACGCCGTACGGACGCTTCATGTTCTGGTACGAATGCGCGCGATGCGTGTGCGCTTTCGCCACGAATCTACTCTGCACCATGATCAACACCACCGAGATGAGCTTCTTCTATTACGTGCTGATATGCTTCGACGTGACGGCTTGGGTATGTAAGAAATAACCTTATTCTCTTTTAAACTGTACTTTAATGATGTAGTAAAATAATTAACAAACGAACATTTTAATACTGCGTAGGCTTTCACGGCCGGTGTAACTATAACTATAACAGCTTCTTGCGGGTTTCGCCGTGTGTCAAAACTTTCGCTCGACGTTTCGCTGTTCATACTGACAGCTTCTTCAGGATAACTGAACTGATTCTCCATGGCCCGACATTCTTCTTATGTACGCCCCTGGTAGCAGAGCATTGAAGAAAGCAAAGCCACCGAAACGCAACCTGTCCAGGGAAGAAGAGGCAGCACTTACAAATTTGAAAGCTGAAGAAGACATCGTTATCGTCAAAGCAGACAAAGGGAATGCAACAGTACTACTAAATAAAGAAGATTACCGGAAAGAGATGAATGAACTACTTGACGAGAACACCTACAAGGAAATAAGAAAAGATCCAACGGAGAAGGTCACAAAAACAGTAAGGGAGAGCATAAAGATTTCATCGATACCTAAACAGATGTAGAACAGATTGCTACCAAGAGTCGCTAGACCAACCAGGCTATATGGAATACCAAAAATACATAAAGAAGGCAGGAATGCCTTCTTTATGTATTTTTGACCGATTGTAAGCAACACTGGATCACCGACCTACGATTTGTCGAAATATTTAGCTAACTTACTAAAGCCATACACCGGACAAACTGCAACGTATGTGAAGAATTCGAAACATTTCGTGGATATTTTGTCTACGCTAAAGACTGGACCTACAGATATTTTAGTAAGTTTCGACATTATATCGCTATTCACTAACATACCCACGGAGGACGCACTGGCCTTACTTCCAGAACTTGGACTACAAGAAGACACCATTGAATTAGTGAAACTGTGCTTATCCACGACATACTTTTTGTATGAAGGAAAATACTACGAGCAGAAGAACGGAACAGCAATGGGAAGCCCTTTATCACCAGTAATAGCCAACTTGTTTATGGAAGCATTTGAAGAAGAAGCCCTAAGTTCCAGCGATATGCAACCCAAGTGTTGGCTGCGATATGTCGACGATACTTTTGTAATATGGCAACACGGAGAAGAAAAACTACAACAGTTCTTGGAACACATAAACTCACAGCACTCAGCCATCAAGTTTACCATGGAGAAAGAACAAAATGGAAATCTCCCTTTCCTGGATGTTATGGTTAAGAAAACAAAAGAGGGAATGCTACAGCACACAGTATTTAGAAAGAAGACGCACACCGATAGATATCTGCATGCAAGATCTCACCATCATCCGATGCAGAAGAAGACATTAATACAAACATTGCTATCCAGAGCGGAAACCATCAGTGACGAACAACATCTTACCAGTGAAAAGATACATTTGGAGAAAGTACTAAAGAAGAATGGTTACACTGGCATCGACATAAGGAGAGCCACTAAGAAGAAGACGACACTGGAGACAACTACAGAACCACGAAGAGGGATGGCGTGTTTACCTTACATAGCAGGAGTCACCGAAAAAGTAGGCCGAATTTTGAAGAAACGTAACATACAAATACGCTTCGGGACTGCAACGTCGATCCAGCAGTATCTACCGACCGCAAAGGATAAGATACCCAAGGGGCGCACAGAAGGTATCTACAAGATAACATGCCAATGCGGACAGTGCTACGTCGGACAAACAGGAAGAGCCATCGACATAAGAATAAAAGAACACGAGAGGGACGCAAGATTAAGAAGGACCGAGCAATCAGCGGTGGCAGAACACATGCACGACACCGGGCACAAAATGGATTTCAAGAATGTAAAAGTAATAACAACCACCAAGAACTACGGGAAAAGACTCATCAGGGAAGCCATAGAAATAGAGAAGAATAAAACCGTTAACAGAGAGGAAGGGTACCACCTTAGCAACACGTGCAAGAGCCTACTACGAACCGTCACGGTCAATGGAGCGGAAATTACACGGTTGGATGCACCAGGGGCGTATATAAGAAGAATGTCGGACCATGGAGAATAAGTTCAGTTATCCTGAAGAAGCTGTCAGTATGAACAGCGAAACGTCGAGCGAAAGTTTTGACACACGGCGAAACCCGCAAGAAGCTGTTAGTTATAAACGAACATTTTCATATTAAACACTACTGATAAGACATTCTGCCGCCATCGCCTTCTCTTGCACTCTACTGCTGCCAACCTCTTAAAACTAAAATTCCCTACAGGTAGATATATACGTGATGCACCACGTTTGCTACTTCAACAAAGCCGGCTTGGAGATCAGCCATCCGATGTACACCGCCATCCATTATTGGCAGCACGCGTTCGTCATCGACTTGCTGGGATCGGTGCCATCGATTACGTCTTCGGAGTCGACAGGTCTATAGTGGTGTATCTGAGGATGAATCGGCTCTTACAGCTGCATCGCATCTTCGGATTGTTCGCCCAACTAAACGCGACCAATATCTTCAGGACCAGTACTTTCGACATATTGAAATACCTCCCGTGACCGTCCTGATCATGAATTACGTGGGATATCTGTTGCTGCACACGACCTGCGACTTCACCCGGACAGACAGTTTTGAAGCGGAATGCGCGTGTCGCGCCTTCGTCCTTAGGAGGATGAAGAACACCACCTTCAGTCACATCAACGCGCAAGCGGCGAGTCTATTGCTAGTCACTGGGCCGCTCACCATGATAGGCATAACGAAACTGCGGATGAGGCGAGTCAGCGAGATGATCTTCCTCAGCATCTTGATCATCTTCGGCGCCGTATTCTCGATCTGGTTGACGGCCAAGATGGTCGCGAATAACTTCTACAGGAACAGCGACCTAACCACCTACCAGCAAGCCATGCGCGATTTGATAAACTTCTACAACTATCGGAAAATCGACCGGAATATCAAGAAGGAGATAATCGAACACTACGAGCACACTTGGCGTAAGGTCAAAGGGAAGAACGTGCACAAGATGTTGAATTATTTCAACACCTGCTTCAAAGAGGATCTGCTCTTCGGTATATTCGGAAAATACTTCACTGCGTCACCGATATTCCCCAACGCCGAGCGCACCTTCTTCAAATCGCTACTGTTGGAGATGAATTACAGGGTGTATCTAAAGCGGGCGATTATATACAGGGTGAACGACATCCACGGTAAGATATTTTTCTTGCTGTGTGGGGAGATCGACGTCCTAGGGCCGGATTACAATAAACTCACGAAACTCACCTCCGGAAGTCTATTCGGCTGCTTGGACGATTGCGAGAACACGCGGCAAACATTGATGATGGTCGCCAGGAGTAACGTGGAGATGTTGGAGATACCCAGCGTTAGCTTCCACTACATCCTCTCCAAATACCGTTTACTCCACAATCATTTCCGAAGGACGACATCGTTCAACGTCGATTACATCGAGAGTCACATAAAGGTGAAGAAGACGCACGCGAAAGTGTACGTGACAGTGGCAAACACCAACAAACTCTATAACGTCTACGCCAAGATGAACCCCTTGCTCAAGTATAACGTCTTCATGGTTATCTGGTCGCGATTCTTGTTGATTTGCGTCGACTTCCTGGGATTCCATCTGGAGCTCTATCAGAAGGTCACTTGGGATACTTCGGTGCCCTTGTTGATGTGCTTCTACCTCTTCGACGTCTTATATCTGGCGAAAATTTACCTTTCGTTCCATACGTGCTACAAGGATGAATTCGGGATCATCATCAAAGATCGGGCGAGCATAGCCGCTCGGTATATCGGCGATAAGGTGAGATTCTATTTGGATATCTTCTCCACCATACCCTTTGAGTTCTTAGCCGTCTTCATTCCGGACTACGAAACCAGGCTGGTGATTTTCACGTTCTGCAGAATCAATCGGAACGGTGAGGATATTCTTCGTGTGTACGGCGTTGAAGAATACCGGAGAGAAATTGGATATCCACGTGGTGCTCATGAGAATATTGCTGATCTTCACTTGGCTATCGATCTACATTCACATTTGTACCGTCATCTTCTACCATATAAGAGCGCTATTGAGGGTGCGTAGACCAGAGTATACCGACAGTTTGAATCTATACCTCACCTCGCTGTATATCATGGGTTACACATCCATAGGAGCGGCCACCAACTCCTTCGACATGACCTACAGCTTCGGCATCGTCGTATACACCGCTTCCATTACCATCATAGCTCGCTTCATCATCACCTTATTTATTGCGGAAACTTGCGCTACCATCGAATCCATGAATAAGAATCGAAAGATATACAAGCAATTCAGCGTGAATCTGTTGAACTTCATCCAAGATAAAGACGTCTCGCTGCCGATCAAGCAGGAGATATCCCATTACGTCCAGATGCTGTGGATTCACCACAGGGGCATACATATTCCCCAGCTGTTGGAGGAAGCGCCGCATTATCTGAAAGAAGCCACCATGAACGCCATGTTCGGCTACCACCTACGTCAACATCCGATCTTGAAGAAATGTCACGTCGATTTGGTACGGCAAATGGCGACGGAGATGCGCCTTCTTGTCTTCTTTCCCGGCAACCATATCGCCTACGAAGGTGATATCGATCGTTGCATGTATTTTATACACGACGGCATAGTCGACGCCTTGAGCAAGGACACCTTGGAATACGAAGCGGTGGTGAAAACATTAGTGCCTGGAAATTGCTTCGGATTGATACAGGGATTGCATCCGCGCAAGGGGCACAATTACACCTACAAAGTGCGCAAGCACTCTATTATCAATGTTTTGGACAGGAGGAAGTGGTTTCACATGCTAGTTTTCTTCCCAGCGTCCAAGGCCATCATCGATGAATGCTTGCATGCTGCTGAAAACGGTGAAGTGTTTGATTAAATTAGTTCATGTATTGAGAATGTTAGTTTTTCTTTAATCTATTGTATTTTGTTACATCAATAAAGTTTTTCTAGCCATTTGTTTTACGATTCTGGGAAAATTTATACCAAATTCTGGTCATATGACCACGATTCTAATGATTTACACTTTCAGTAACAGGCGGTGGATTAATTGTATGATAATAACGAAAACTGAGACGTTTTCAGAGAAAATGCTATTTCTTAGAAACGAAGAAAAACTACTTCTCTTGGATGAAATTAAGCTCAAAGTGTCCATTTCACAGTTGTATGTATGTATGTATGTAAATAGAAGGGTGGTGTTACACTGCGACCTTTTTAGAGAGTAACGAGTGCTCTAAACATTCATGTTGCAAACATAAGCAAAATTTCATCCATAAGTAAACAAGGAATTACATCCACTAACCCAAAACGAAAACGCATACGAAATAAATGTTGTAAAAATTGGTTATTCTACTCATTGTCAATGTGCTATTGGAAACACAATTTATGACATGTACGAAAACAGTGAGTATATACAAATATTGTTTACAGAAGTGGTTCTTTCACATACATTTTTCAGACTAACATAACACATTAAACATTTTGAACAGTGCTCTTAAAGAAAACGACATTTGCTATGGTTGAAACACATTGTTATGGTAGATATTATTTGTTCTCAAAGAAGAGGAAGTTTGTGAAACGATGGATGAAATATGGCAGATCGGAGGATGCATACAGCGGATTGAATTAAATTAGTCTGGAAATTTGACGTACTTGGTGTACAACATATTGGAAACGAAATTCAGAAGTAGTAAATCAGAGAGATTGGTTTGGATAGAGAAGAAACTTGCATAGTAATTGTAACTGTGAATGCTTTAAGCGATAATGGTCCCGATTAAATTTTATTGTACTCACTTGTGCTTTTTTGTTATTTTTTCCACTGCTATCATGATTAACATATTTTAAATTCTGATTTTCAAAAAGAATTATCACTAATATTAACGGTAAATGTTATTTTAAAGAGTTTGTTTATTCATCTGTCAAAAGGGTTTGCCAGTTAAATAATCTAACGGTTTGTTTACGTTTTAACGAGCAGAAAATTTGCAACACGGTCGTGACGTCATAGCAAATTGACTCACGTAGTACCTCGTCTGTTATAGTAAATGAACTATATACTAGCTTTAGGAGTGTTCCTGTCACTTTGACAGAAGTATTTAATGTAATCGTAAAAAACCACTGATGACTTTAGTTTCTCTATTCTACGTCGACATTACTAACATTACGATGACGACATATATACTTCTCATTCTGGGTTCACTCTACTACAAGCATAAATTAAATAAAACCTATTTTTAGAGCAATAGTTACAAACAACACCTTTAGCGCCTCCGTCCAAAAAATTTGTATTACTTCAAAACGGGCAAAAAACCGCCGTCTTCCTTTCTCATTAGGCAGGCAATAATGTCACTAAAGGTTGGCACACTACATTCGACATGACAGATGTGTAATACAATGTCATAAAGCTACTATACAACCTTACTAAGATGAACTGGTGTCTCCATTGCATTTATTATTGATAAGTAGATATTAAAGTAGAAAAGAAAAATACAGAAAAAAGACTTATTCTTGATAGAAACGTCAAAATACTAAGGTATGTAACATGTATACCAGCCTGTACTGTTAACTCCCTAGTGTCGTCAATTTCTTTTCTATTTTCAACGCAAAATTATGATTTGCCGGCCCAAAAAATAGTGTGCATCACACGGCCAGAAACTCCTTTGCGAGTATTCGTATTTGTTACAAACCGTATTCATATTTGCAAAACTGTAGTTTCTGGCCCAGTCATGGAAGTAACTATTATTTTATTAAAAACAATATAGGCAATAAGGCATTCCTTAAATTATGTGCTGTAATTTCCTCACAGACATTTCGGATAGCTTCAGTAAGTTCTTTAATTGTATGTGGACGATTTGTAATTAATGAAATAGACCATCATTGTCAAATCTAGCGATCGAGGAGCCATCAGTGTATTACTTGATGGCATTTTTATTCATTTTCAAGATAATGTGATGATCCCACTCGCTCTTGTTGCTAATCTTTGTGGTGAATTCTTTCACAAAGATGATTTTTTTGATATGTCATCCCGAGGATGTCCCAGGTTTGAGCACCGTCAACAGATTGTGGCCTATGCCTAATCGTTCCTTCCTTGATCATTGTGATTGTGATTCTTTTTTCCACGCGCTCTACCACAATGTGGAAAGGGGCAACATCCAATATTACCTCGATAGCTGCTATTGGACATCTCCACTTATGCATACACTAATCTTTGCATTTTCTAGAAGTTAATTCTCACGCTAGCCAGATTAGTTCTTTTGCTCCAAGCTGTTAATGTATAAGTGATGATCGGCCTCACTATCGCTGTATACACACAAATGAAAGTTATGGCTATTAAAAACTCCGTTTTTCGTAAACAAACTTTCATCGTTCCAGGGAATATGCAATAAAATGTTCGGCTCTTCTTAAATCTTTTCTAAAATACTATTACAAAACATTCTTCTGTGCACATTATCGTTCGCATATAAAGGTTGCACTTTTCTTGCATGAAATGGACGCAAAAGATTCTGAGATAGTACTGAGTGTACTGTTGTTTTGCTAAGAAAATTCAGTTCCCGGGCTATTTGTCTTGTGCTGGACGTTGGATCTTCATAAACAGCATCCAATATTTGTTCTTCTAATTGAACTGACGCTCTCTAGGTCTACCACAGTTATGATAATTGGATATAAACGTGACAGTTTCTAAAGTCGCTGATCTAATCTACGGAACATGATGGTGGATGGGTGACGCCGTTGTGGGCACCGTATTTGATATTCTTCTTTTGCCAAGTTTGCATTTCCGTTGCAAAATCCGAATACCATATACATGTCAGCGTATTCTCCAAAGGTAAACATTGTTCAGTTTAGTAAATTTTAGTCTTACACCTTAAGTTTTGATGATCTCGTGTGACTTAAGAAAGGACCGTATAACTTTCTTGAATTCAGATTATCGCCTCAGAATTAAACAAAGAATTGCTCTACCTGGCGCTTATCCACCCTTTTATGGCCAGCGTGAATATTTAAAGCAGTAATTTTTTCATCAGAGCTTTTTTGCCTTGTTGGTGACCGCAAGTTCGTCTTTGTTCCAGAGAAGTTTACTGTCTAAGGTAAATTGTCACATGTAGTATTTCCTTTGTTCTATACAGTGTGATCGAGTGTGAATGTTCCAAAGAGCATATAATGTGATTCAAAATGATTGCCGTAAGAAAAAAAACTGTTTTCCGGAAAAAATTATCTATACTTATTACCAATTTAATGAGCGAAGTTAGCTACATACAAATTTCAAACATTAAATGAATTTTCTTGACATTTAGCGACATTGGCGTGCGTGTTGTAGTATCTATCGATTATTTATCTCACAATTTTTTTTCAAATCGTTTATATTTACATCTAATATCACCAACAATAGTATTTCTGAATACTGTAAGAAAATAAAGGAATTTATCTGTGGTAATAGCTCAACAAACAGGTAAAAAATCAATATTAACATTAAGTGAAATAGTTTATTACATTTTATAATTTTATAGGCTTATCATACACTTCAGTGCAATAAGCTGTCAAAAGAGAGTTACATTTTCATCCCTATAAAGTTTCTACGGTACAGGAATTATTACCATTAGATCACGATAGCCGATTGCAATATTGTCATTGGTTTAATAACAATTTAAGGAACGATGACTTGCTAAACAAATCATTTTTCTCGGATGAAGCCTGGTTTTATCTAACAGACTATATCAATTTACAAAACTATGGTATCTGGAATTTCGAGAAACGCAATTGCATCCCGTAAAAGTTGGAGTTTGGTTAGCTATGTCCAGGCAACGAATAATAGGGCCAAGTTTCTTCGAGGAAACTGTGACAGCCCAACATTACCAACAAATGTTGGAATTGTTTATTGGAGAGTTACAAGAAAATGAGCTTGAAGCAGGTTATTTTCAGCACGATAATACTCCAGCGCATACAAACCTGCCAATATCTTCAACAGTTTTTTGCTGACAGGTTCGTTAGAGCACAAAGATGGCCACCAAGATCGCTTTATCTAACCCCATCAGATTACTTCATGTTCGGCTATCTAAAAAAATAGGATCTATAGAAACCGCATGCATACCATAGAAGAACTGAGAGATGCAGTTTTGTCACTTAATAATTATACTAATTGTATGTTATAATTTAAAGTAATAAATAAATTTAGTTAAACACCAGTTAGTACTGAATTGTAAAATCATAATTTAGTAAAGTTAAATTAATTACATTTCATTTTTACACGCAGAAACACCAATCCATAGTCGTTTATATAATGCGAGTTCAAATATAGGTTACCTTTTCCTTATTTATGACAGATCCGTTTACTTTCTTGTGTTCCAACACTGACTTAGTTCAAACCTTCATTACAAACACGCGGCATATACCTACACCCTGTTACTATCTATAGGAGCGAATTTCACAATCATTTTGAATCTCTGTGTATTTGTTATATGCTAGTTAACGTAGAATTAATTTTTTTAAGAACAGCCATGAAGATATTCCATGCCAGTGTGAACGAAACGTCAGGCAGTCTATGTGATAGTTTAATAGTCATTGCGTTCCATTTCAAATTAAACTAAACACATTTCATAGCCATCCCGATTCAATTTTACAATAATAATAAAAATTTCAATAAAAATATGAATTGGTATCTGCTTTGGTATATCTAGTGATCTCATCTGTCAAATGTTAGTTCGATTCGATAGTCATCGAAAATTTAAAGTGATTAACCTGTAAAGTAATTAAATTTTCAAACTGACAATGAGTTCTGGACATAAAGTTTGATGGTATTGTTTATAATAATATTTATACCGGCACTCACTCTTGAGACAACAATATATTTTTCCGACTTCTTTATATATCTTCCATCTTTCAAACATAGTCATAAACAAGTGACGAATAACAAGGTATGCACGTCAGATATTACAAACTGGAAATATAAAAGCAGTATCATACCTACTTATGATACCAAGGGCCGGCAGTATAAGGTTACGAAACCCCGGTTTCACGACAATCTCTCCGTCAGTAATGGCAATAATTAAAACAGCGGACGCGTTCATATAATTTTAGGAAACATCAACTGTGGGAAGGGCCGACCTAAGTTCTTTATCTATACGAGGCCGACCGACACAATTCAGAGTGAAATTGCTCCCAATCTGCCCTCATCTTAATCAACGCTGTTGGCTGCGGGGCGTCCGCCATATTGGACGGGAACCCGATACGCATGATAACCGGATGAGAGAACAATGCATGAAATAACAGTTAGCTATAAAACGAGTCCTGTCAGGATTGCGTTGTAACTCGTTTGGTTATTGAGGTCTGACGCTTCGTCGTGCTAATGGGGGGTAATTGTGCGCGCATAGGATTGTCATATGTTGAGTCCTATTTTACTATTGTGTTTTCGTACGCGTTAGTCGATAATGGAAACACGTTTTAGACGCGCTGAGTTAAGCGGATCCTTATCGATGTGGGGAAGCTGCAAACCTTGCGAATGCACTATTCACTCAAGAACAATTGTTGCTACCCACTGAATTTGTGGGCGCGGTTGAATACTAAACATTGCGTGCGGGAAGAAATGAATAATGTAACCTATCTTGTTCTTTAGCAAAATTACTAAAAAATTCCCACCATTCTATCGACTCATTACCTCTAATATCTGTTAAAAATAGTACACTACTTACTCATACTCACTCCGAATGAGGAAGATCGAGTGATATGGGGTTTGTCGCTTGCTCCTGCGGAATCAAGTGAGCGAGCAAGCCGAGTGGCGGCGATCATCAAAGAGTGAGGCGGCAAACATCAAAGCCTTTGATGTTTGCCGCCTCACTGGCGGCGCAACAAAAGATAATAGCTTCTCAAATGTTTAACACTAGACGATTCTAGATCATTCCTTCATTTTGCCTATATAAGCGGGTGGATGGCCGAACTTTATTCAGTCTCTTTTGAGCTACCGAGGTGGTAACTTCGACAAGCGATATCCTAGCGAACTGCTAGTGCCGTCAATTTGCTTTGTGACTTTGTGTGCATCTTGAGTGCTTACTAATTATATTTTGTTATTAAATTTATCGAACGAAAAGTAAACGAAAATTATGTCTGGTGGAAAGAAACGAAAAATGGATGCAGAGGGTCGCCAGTTTCAAGAGAAATGGACTGAAGCATTCTTTTTTATCTTGCACAATGCTAAGCTATTTGTTTGCTGTGTAATGAATCCATCTCAGTGATGAAAGAATTCAATATAAAGAGGCATTACTCAACTAAGCATCCTATACTGCACTCACTGACAGGACAAATAAGAAAAGACAAAATCCAGAAGTTACCGCAATTTGGAAAAACAGCAGCAAATGTTTCATTAAACAAAGAACACAACTCATAATGTTGTGAAAGCTAGTTTTATAGTTAGTTCAAAATTGGCAAAGTCATTAAAACCATTTGCCGAAGGAGAATTTATCAAGGAGCGTATGTTAGAAGTTTGCAGTGTTTTGTATCCTGAAAAGAAAAATGAATTTGAAAAAATTAGTTTGTCAAGACGAACTGTTGCCCGACGTATAGAAATGATGGCTATTGGTATAAAAACTTTGACTGACCGTATCGCTAGTTTTGAATCATTTTCCATAGCATTAGACGAGAGCACCGATTTGTCTGACACAGCTCAACTGGCTATATTTATTCGAGGTGTTGATAAAGAGTTCATGTTACTGAGGAATTGCTTGCTTTACAGCCGCTAAAAGGAACCACTACAGAAAGGGCATTTTAATGAAGTTGAAAGTGTATTCACAGTTTTGGTTTGCCATGGTCAAATTAGTTGGTGTATGCACAGATGGTGCACCTTCTATGGTCGACTTACGTAAAGGTTTCATCGGAATTTTGTATGAGAAAGCAACTGAGTTAAATGTGCAAAAAGATGATTTGATAGTCCTTCATTGCATTATCCACCAACAGAATGTGTTCTAAGTCCATTCGACTCCAGAATGTTATGAATGTGGTAGTAAAAACCATCAATTTTATTCGATCCCGAGGGCTTAACCATCGTCAGTTCAAGGCGTTTTTGAATGAAATATCAGCCGAATATGACGACGTAACATATTATTGTGAAGTCAGATGGTTAAGCAAAGGAAAAATGCTGAAACGGTTTTAGCAGCTTAGAAATGAGATAGCAGATTTTATGCAAATGAAAGATAAACCACTATATGAATTGAGTGACCCAAAATGGATGTGACCTATTAGCATTTCTGGTCGACCTTACAGGCCATTTGAATGATTTAAATTTGAAACTTCAAAAACAAGGACAGTTAGTAAATGATTTGTACAGCCGTTTGAAAGCGTTTCAAAACAAAATCCGCTTATGCGAGACACAGTTGCTGTCTGGTAACAGTTACCATTTCACCACGCTCTCTGTGTAGGAAAATACTGCTTATGCTCAATATGCTGAAGAACTCAAGTTACTGTCGGAGCAATTTTCGAACAGATTTAGCGATTTTAAAACATGAAGACAGTTTCAATTATTAGCTACTCCAACAAAAAGTAATGTACAAAATGCTCCAATACACTTGCAAATGGAGTTGATCGAGCTTCAAGAAAACTCATTCCTAAAATCTAAATTTGAAGACGTGGGAGTTGTGCGATTTCTACCAAAATACTCGAAGAAGACCACTTTCCGGAGCTTAGAAATTCGCAAGAAGATTGATTTGTGCGTTTGGCATTACTTACAAATGCGAACAGTTCTTTTCAATGATGAAAGTTAACAAATCAAAACATCGTACAAGGCTGACTGACGATAATTTGGAAAATTCTTTACGTCTTTGTATCAGTGGAATTCATCCAACATCGATAGATTAGTTTCCAAATTCAAGCTCAAGGGTCTCATTGATTTCGTTGTCGCTATTTAACTTTCGTAGTTTGTAAAATTCCAAATTTCACGATTTAATTATAATGTTGTACCTATTTTTTTCTCATTTCATTTTCTTATTTTAATAAATTGCATTATAATAACATTGTCGTATTATTTCATGTCTGATATCTATCGCTAAAAATTATGAACACTACTTTAAAATGCACTACTTTTAAACGCGGCCCGCGAACGTATTTGCACACCACTAAAGTTTGGCCCACAACTTGTCAAAGGTTGCCCATACTTGCTCTAGCTAATGCCCTAACTTCCGTACACGACCGCCACTCATCAGTGAGTGGACATTCGAATAAGACATGCCCCGCTGTATCTACCCCACCACATTCACAAAGCGAATCATTAACCCTCCCAATTCTACATAAATATGATTTAAAATTACCGTAACCTGTTATTAATCCATGGTATAATTCACATGAGTATGAGAAACGAGAGAAGACAAATGAATCGCATAGATTCTTTTTAACAAGGATATTTAGAGTGGACCGCAAAGGATATAATATTTTTAGTGAGCAATAGGAGGTTTGTACGCAACTATACGCAATATCAATCAGAACTAACGGTATTTCATCGTTGTTGATATTAAATTTAATGGTATCTGAAAGTGATTTAGTAATCCGCTGATTTTCATAAGACTTCCTCTGACGGTGTTATTTCTTCGCTTCACACACACTATTATTCTTTTCAAAGTAAATATTACAATAATAATGAAGATACAAAAGAAGGTTCAATATACACAGACTTTTAATAATATTGTTTAACTAGATATACAGGGTGTATCAGATATAGAGGTAAATATAATAATATGTAGCAGCTGTAATCTTATACAATCAAAAAGTCTTAATGCACAGGAGGTCTATCTGTAAGCATTAACGAGAAAAAAAATATTTTGTAAATGCCGTGGGCTAGAGCCGCACCTGTGCCCAACCTAAATGCTGTCCCGAGTATACCCCCACATACCACTATCATTCAGCCATTACCGCTGTTAGTTTTGTGTGGATCGCCGCTTGGAGTGCAAGCCACTTCGAATATTTTATTTAAATTCTTCCCGTCTCGAAAAAACGATCCTTTTCAAGACCATCATATAAAGAAAATCGAAGCTTGATGCATGCGTAAAAACGCGGGAATGTATAGATTCATTTTCGCGCGACATCATAGTAAAAAGGCGTGTTTGCAAATTTTCTGTATCTACATTTATTTCTGTGTAATTCGATTCAATTCATTTTGCGTTATTTGGTTAAATAAATCCAAAAGAAATAACTCAGAATCATGTGGGACTGTTTATTAACAACTAACTCTCGATTCGACAAAGCGAAAGAATTTTTTTTTTTTTGTAACTATTGAAGTAACATATCCGGTGAAACTCGAACGTCTTCTCAGGATATTAAAAATAATACTTTGTAAACTTACGTAGAATGCTCTTAACAAGTAAGGAATGTTTATTTTATAATAAGAAGATATTTAAAATGCCTCAGTTTTGCTATTTTTACAAGGGCCTTTATTTATTCAGAATGACGTTAAATGAACTTACGGCATACCATTAAGAATAATACTAAATGAGTGCAATGTATTTATACATAATACCACGTTTAGCGGGTCCTTAACATGATGTTTCCTTGCATCAGGCCCGGACTAAAGAATTTTTGGCTCTAAATTTTACTTTTTTTTTTTCTAATGATGAAATGCGTTTTCGGTGGGTTTGTGCTTCATATGTCGTGTAGTTAACACCTAAGCAAAATTCACTTTTTTATTTGATACACCCTGTATATGTGACAGTAAACATCACAGATACTTTTCAATCCGCCCTCGTATTTCGAGCACCATACGATACCTTTAAAATTCAATGCCGATTTTCCTAAACGCGATTACTTCAAAATATACGTTTCCCCCCAGCATAAATATAGATCTTAAATGGAATATTCGATTCGGCAAAGTCAGAGATTCACACAATTCCGTACGGTAACTTCTGTCTTATAACGTGTTCTTTCTCTAGATCAATTGAATTACCTAGAAAATGAGGATTTATGGAACCGTGATGCATTCGATTTACCAAACGTATGCTGTATCCTGCCCCGGCTTGTCCGAGTGGCATGTAAAATTACGTTACATCATGTTCCGAAACTTAGGAGTCGATATAATTGACTTGATAACCCTCGAATCGAGTTTGGCAAACTATAAGCCGATCTATACTGGAGTATCTAGCGTCATTACCGGACGAGGATCTTTAGTGTGGCCTATGTAGGTTTATGAGAGAGAGAGGAATTTAATAATAATGTTACGTGTAATATTATGTCTAGACTAATAATTATATAGGAGGAAAATGTATCGCCTCGATGCTTGTTATGAAACAATGCTTGCTAGATTCTAATATAATTATGCACTGCGAGAAAAAAATGTTTTAGTTAACAGTTTCTCTGTTAATGGAACGTTGTGACTTTACTACAATAGATCTTGTAAAAAACGAATTATATGAATCTTTCGAAGAAGAACAATCCAGTATCGGGTGTTTGTTAACTTAAACAAAGCGTGGTGACCTGGTTAAACATGATGTTTTGCTTGCAAAATTAGAGTCTTGCGGTATTAGAGACCCGGCTTAGGAATGGTTTGGTAGTTATTTACACGATCGGCCACATTATGTAAATATTAATGGCACCTCATCTTATTTACACCATATGAGCAGAGGTGTTCCACAGGGTAACGTACTCGGACCATTGCTATATATAATTTATGTTAACGATGCTCCGAATTTGAAAATGATTATGTATGCCGACGACACTTCGCTGTTAATTTCAACTAAAATGGAAGAAGATATACGTATGACAGTAGAAAATTTAACAAATAAGTTAAACTACTGTTTTCCTGCCTAGGCAGGCAAAAATGTCACTAAGGGTTGATCACACTAGATCCCACATGACAGACGTGTAATAAAGTGTCATTAAACTACTATTCAACCAAACTAAGATGAACTGGTGTCCTCATTGCACTTATTATTGATAAATAGATATTAAACTAGAAAGAAAATTACAGAAAAAGATTTATTCTGGGAAACGTCAAAATACTAAGGTATGTAACATGTTGTGTCAACGTGTACTGTCAATTCCTTAGTATCAAAATTTCTTTTCTATTTTCAATTCAAAATTAAGATTTGTCAGCCCAAAAAACATTGTGTATCACGCGGCCAGAAACTCTTTTGCGAGTATTCGTACTAGTGGGCTTCAGCCCACAAACCGTACTCATACTCGCAAAACTGTAGTTTCTGACCTAGTGATACAAATAACTATTTTAAGTAATGCCTTGCCCTTGAATTGTAAAAAGACTGTTTTTTAATGAATTTGGTGTAGTCCAGCGTGCAAGGGATTCGTCGCATTTGATGAGGGTCAACAACAGAAGCATAGCTCAAGTAGATTCAACAAAGTTCTTGGGTATACATGTTGATGGGAATTATTCTTTCAGAAATCATATCAGCCACTTGGTTAATCAACTAAAAAGCCACAAAAAGCCACAAACTATTTGAAAGCAAACCATTTGAAGCAAATAGCTCATAACTATGGCTTCCAGATGTACAATAAATATGCTGTGTACTGATTGAACTAAATGAAAATGAAAATGCAAAACTGAATTAAACAATGAAAAAGAAAAATTAAATTAGCTTTTCCAAACTATTTCAATTTCAATCCACGTGATTTCAAATTAAAATAAACAAATACTAGAAAATTACACAAAAGAAAAAATTAAATGCAAGCACAAAACTTCTAATCACCCAAACAAGGTGATTGAAAAATAAAAATGAATCAGCAAAATTGAAAAACGGTAAATTAACTTTTTAAACTATAAAGAGAGAATAAAAACTAAAAAAATATCTTCCCGAACAAAAATAATAAATGATCTTATATCTATGAAGTGTGCACTTCATTATATATATTAACAATTAGTACGATATGAATTCCTTGATGGACTAAATTTTTATAGAATTAAATTTCAATAGCAAATGAATTACAAAATGGCAACAATGATTTACAAAAATACGTCTAATCACGTTAATAGTTGAACAAGGAACTGCTTAACAAAACTCTACAACTGTTTTTCTTACAAAAATCCCTCTCACAAAATCTTATAAGGCAGTCGTAAACAACTCAACGACGAAATCTAATAGAAAAACGCATAAAATCTAACAAGCGAACACTAGACAAATAAATGAATGGAACAAAACTTAACACTAAATTAAATAAATCATACAATAAACTCTTTAACTAAAATTTTAAATAAAATAAACATTATTGTGAAAATTCTCGGTACATTGAATAGCGGCTGAACGGAGTAATCATTACAACGAAACTATGCAACTTAAAATACACTCACCGGTAACGCGGGTAGTCTGACCTTAGCAATACATTTCAATTAATAATTATGTAAAATAGAACTTACATGCAGAAAAAAATCCATTAACTCACCTACGTACTGCTACAATGTAAATTTCTTTCCACTCTGTCAAACAGCCAGTCGAACAATACTTCTAGGATATTACGAAATTGTTTCTGGATCTAACTTGAAGGTTTCCGTGTAACAACAAACAGAGTGGATACTTTACTATGTAATACTAATAGGAAAATCTAATCATATAACTGTCTATTGTTGCACGTTTTCGTTGTATTTATAACCAGTGACTTTCAGGTCTTCAGAAGAAACCACGTACATTTTCCGTTCTCGAGCGATAAGTGGATGTGGATGACCGACTTCTTGGCTCACGTACTTTAAGAAGCACGACTATGCGACGCGACGCGACGTAATAAAAGCAAGAGTCGTTCGACGGAGAGGACGAACTGACATCGGCAGCTACCAGCTCTCAAGCACTCGAAAAGGAACCGCTGTTATAACTTCGTCCGAACGATCTCTTTGACTTTGATTGTAAATTTGTATAGCTATGTTTCTCTAGTAATCCGCCTGCTATAATTCTTGGTTTGATATTATGCATTTTTATGTTACAGCGCGACAAATAAATTTTAATGTTAGTTTAATCTGTTTTGATATCCTTCAGAGTCGTCCCCTATCTTTATAAAATTGTATATAGATTATTTATATTTTTATCTTATCTGGGGGATGCTTAAGAGCGTCAAAAAATTACCGTCGAGAACTACTACAACATACTAAAGCCCTAAAGAACTTGGGAGTTGGGAATACCTACCAAGCGCGTCCCCGGGGTGGTGGATAGGGGAAAGGCCCTCTTGTCAGGGTTCGCTCAAGACGAGATGTTTAGTGGCGGCTATAAGTTCGTCCTCTCTGCTTAAAACCGGAGCAGGATGAATGAAGATCGTTGCCGTGAACCACTCCCCCCTCTCCCGAGCTGTCGTGTCGTGGCTAAGGGCTTGCACAGGGTTCTACAACGGTGCCAGTTGTTGCTGTTAAACCAGCTCCCGAAAGGATGCGGATCTTGGCTTAACTGCACGGACCGAGAGGAGACAACCTCAAGAAAAACTTAAATCCTAAGATGGCGTACTAGGCTGATGGGATAGAAGACTACTCTAGTCCAACTTGGGCATCTGGCGCACCCCATTGTATTTAGCCTTACCTCTGCATGCGAAGGCTCTGTGAGATGGACCTTTCTTCCCTAGCTACTCTGGGATCAACCGATGAGACAGGAAATATCTTAAGCGGAGACACTGCTAGTAAACAGGAACTGGTGCAGGATCTCCATAAGAAGCCTTCCACTTCCAAAGTGAGAATACCTCACTAGGAAGGAACAAAGGGAGGAGCAAAATGAGCAAATTGCGTAGCACTGTGCAACTTAAGGCGTTGCACCTGAGAGCATGTGAAATCGAAGAAGGAGACTTACCTAACCTGGGGCCTTCTGATATTCTACACTTTCTGAAAGGAATAGGATTGGAAGGCCAGCTGTAAAACAGCATGAATAGGGGACACGATAAATCTTTTAGGTCACAGTGTAACAAGCTTAACCAAATTTTATTTATAAATTAATATTATTAAAATTATATCAGCAATTCCAGTATCCTAGTACCCTGCAGATCTGTTACATTGCGAAGATGATTGCTACTAAGCTGCAGTAGTTATTCAATCTCCCGCTTTGATGGTACCTTAATTTCGTCTTTCCATGAACTTGCCTGGTTATTTTATCCCAGTATGCTCTATGTCTTTTTTTTCCTGGATCAGATCCGCTTGCTGCTCTTGATTCAAGGGATTTTCCGGATAACATTACTCAATTACTGCCGTCTGTAGTCCTGACACTGCCTCGTACCCAAGGATATAACCGAAGAAGAGACCCTTGGGTCTCTTCGAGGTTTGCGGTGACGTTTTAGAATCATGCTGAGTTCTTTTTTTGCTCCGTCGTCTTTTTACCATCAGTGGTTTGAATTTAATTCTGAATGTATTTTCATGTTCATATGCTGTTTGGCAGGAACCGGAACATCATTTATCTTTCGAAACAAAAACAATATGATTAAAATGGCAGAAATTCCCCTTAATTAGAATAACACTAAACAAAATTTAAAACGCAAATGAAAAACATAAAAAACATGGAACATAAACACAATTAATAATGAATTAATGTAAACGAAATCATTACAATAATAATTATTATTATTACAATAATATTAATAGTATGAACCCTTATAAATAAAGTACCATTCTTATGCTTTCATCCATTCTAGAAGTACTTACCACCAGTCGAAAATAGGTAAAAGGCCCAGTATTGAAAATAAGGCTACATATTTCAAAATCTTCAAAATAATCAAGATATCTCAGAAACAAATGAAAATAGGTATAGGGAAACCAAATGGAACACATAATGAAATATTCTTGGGAATCCAAAAATGAGATAATATACCGGGTGTTCTATTTAAAATAAGGGAGTTAATGGTGAATTCCGGTATAACCGGAAGTGTTACGACCTTGAAATATATTTTTAAATAAAGAGCATCTTGACTAGCGCAGAAGTCCAAAAATTCAAATTTCTAAGTTTCTTCTAACCATCGAAACTTCTAACGTAAAAGTTTTTTGGACTAGGGCTCACATAGGTACAATCGGTAATGAGAGGGCGGATTAATTAACGAAAGACTGGGGCGTCTAGGAGAGATAGTGCCATAATTAGGTGTGGGTTAGCTTTTCATAAATAAAGTGAAGGGCGAAACAGGTTTGTATGGCCACCGCAACCCTATTCTAATATAATCTGCATATTCAACGGCTGACATGCAGTGGTTAGGATCCATCTATCGAAAAATTTGAAGGACGATATGCTAAATATTACCAATAGAAATAACTAGAGACCAGATTATATGCAAAGAAAAACTGGAATATATGCGCATATATATGCATCGATTTTTGAGAAAATATGCATAAACCTGGGGCACATATGCAAAAAAATTGCGACAATATGCAAAATTTTTACATAAAATAAATAAGAGCAGAAATTTAAACATTAACTTTATTGCACAAAAATTTTTCACAACATATTTCTAAAACAATTTATAATAAAATTAAATGTTTTTCAAAATTGTGTAAAAGAAAGTTTTGTCTTCTATCAGAATACATATGTTTCGAAATAGAAAAGCTTCTTTCAACATCCACAGATGTAATTGGTGAATTTTTTAACTTTGCAATACATTCTAAACTAAAATTAAAGTCGAAATCGTTTACTGTTTCACCTTCCAAAATTTTCTTAACTTTCTTCAATTTCAAATACCCCGCATTTTTATTTATCACTTTTTTAAATTTATCGTATATAGAATTACCTATTGTACCCTTAACCTTCTTACATAGCATATCAAATTCGTCTACTATTTTGACTGATTCCGAGATCGACATCCCTTGCGTTTCTAGTTTACGAATGGAACTTGAAACTAAGCTATAATTTGATTTAATATACAAAAGGTTTTTATCTTCTATCTATCTTTTACAATTTTCTAGAGCAATGCAGTCAGCAGTGATTTCAAGAATTACATTTTTTATTCCTTCAAAATTATCGGCGAAAAAAATTGCAGCCTCTAACCATGTACCCCATCTCGTAATAATCGGTTCAGGAGGCAATTTAACACCGGGAAGTCGCTCCTTATAAAATTGGATTCGTAAAGGTGCTTTTAAAAATACTTTTTTGACATTGCTCATTAAATCATTAATCAAAGGGAATTGATTCCTAATGTCTTCGGCTACACGATTGAACCCATGAGCTACTAAACAAGTGGTATGAATAATGTTACTACAAAAAAAATTTAAATTTTGCGCGGCTTTTATCATGTATGGTGCAGCGTCGGACAACATTAGTAAAATTTTTTCACAAGGTATACTTCCAGGTAAAAAGAAATTTGATAAACCTTCTTGAACAAATTGGACAATTGTCACATTATTTGTTTTTTGAAGTTCTTTACAATAAATTAAATATGATTTACCTACAATATCTTCATGAAGAATTCCTATTAACAAATGGGCAATATAACGGCCACACTTTTCCGTACTTTCATCTACCATGATATAAATAAAATTATTCCCTACCAATTGTTGAATTTCTGCTATTGTTTGCTGGTAACAGGATGACATAAATTTTTCGTAGGTACTTTCGTCAGGTATATTATGTTGCAATGTTTTTTGCAGAAATGATTTCAAATTCGCATTGTTTAATCTTGCTAATGGTATGTTAGACGAAATTAATGCGTTACACAGATCCGCATTATATTCTTCCTGTTCTGAGTTTCGTGAAGTTGATGCTATACATTGACGTATAGATTGCTGCACACATGCGGTTCGCTTAAGTTTTTCACATTTTCCAATATGTGATGATTTTAGCGTGTTGATCAATCAGGTATTTTCTCTCAGAAGACACCTACAACAACAATTGTCATTTTATATCAAAAGTTAAAGAATTTAAAAACAATTGCAAAGCTTTTAGTAGAATTAAAGTTACCAGTTTACTGCAGGCTCGACAAAATATTTTGTCGCCATCCTTTACCAGTTCAGGATATGGCTTAATCCATAAAGAAATCTTGTTCGCTATGCTCATTGTATGTACGTATAGTATTTAAAAACGTAACATAATTACATGCTGTTTCGATCAAAGATATTCAATGAATGAATAGTTTATTTAGGAATTAATAATAATAAAACGTATTTACCACATACCTGCTGCTAGGCGAAATTAAACAGGTGCAGTTCTTGGGAAAAAGTATTAGAGAAACCAATGTAAAAGATTTATCGTTCTGAGAATTGTCGGTTGTCGATCTACATTAGGAATTTTTACTAATAGAAAGGATAAGAAAAAGCTTAAATATGCAATATATGCAAATTTTGTAAAAAAATATGCATAGAAATGCCTAAATATGTATATATTGCAATACTAATTAGCGCTAATTAACTCAATAGTGTAATACGTCTACATATAGACTATAATTAAAGATATGCAAAAAATAAAATATATGCACTTTGCATATAATCCGGTCTCTAAAAATAACTGTAACATGCAATAGTTACATTTTTTCAATGTCAGTTTTTTTTTCCTTCTTTTGTATAGTCAATAACCATTTAACACTACCGGGGCGGTGAATTTAATAAGAAACCGAAATGCATTGTCCAATTGACAATATTTCACGATATCATATCGTTAGATCGCCAGTACGCACCATTTGCTCCAACTTTTATTTATATCCCTTGGAATCGATGAGAAATGAGAAAGTAACATCGGAAATCCATGGTTAGTTAATTGCATTCTTTCAGCGTTCAGTCCATTATACCCGTCTATAAGCTCTGCTTCATAGATTTTTCCCGTATATCCTTTATTTAACGCGCCACTATCTGATCGTCGCGTTCTCGCCACGGGAAAAAGAATTACGACCCCTCTGGCCCCCTTTATGGGACGTCCGACGGTCTTTAATTTATTGATAATTTTCATTGGGCACCCACTAAACCGAGAATCGGAAAAATTCGCGATAAGACCTACCCCGATGGGGTATGGAGCATCGGCCGCCAAGTTTAAATTTTCTTACGACGTACCGTTTTCCATGTCCTCGTCGCACTGCTCGAGTATTTTATGAAGTGAACTGAGGATTATTGAATTTCGTGTCTGGCTTTGTACCAGAATCGATCTATATGAAAATCAGGTAAGTAACGTGGTTCTACAGCAACTTACATGAGATATTCTACATTCATTTTATCCTATAAATTCGAAAATGACGATTACGAAATATGTGTATTTTCTATATGTACTTTTCAAACAACTAAATATTATTGACTGGGCTAATCTGAAAAAAGAAATACATGCCACAAAAACTTGACCGATGAAACGTAAGACAACAAAATCGCCATGCAAGTGAAAGTATAATAGATTTCGCTGCATAAACTGCATTTCAAACTACACTCAAAAAAAGCTTAGCACATTTTGTTGTAATTGTGTATCCCTCGCTATAATTTAGAACATACGTGGGCAACAAGCGGCCCGCGGGCCGGATTCAGCCCGCTGTAAGATTTGATCCGGCCCGCGAGACATTTTGAAAAACCCAATTAAAAAAAAATATTACACTACTTACTCATACTCACTCCAAATGAGGAAGATCGAGTGGAATGGGGTTTGTCACTTGCTCCTGCGGAATCAAGTGAGCGAGCAAGCCGAGTGGCGGCGATCATCAAAGAGTGAGGCGGCAAACATCGAAGCCTTTGATGTTTGCCGCCTCACTAGCGGCGCAACAAAAGATTATAGCTTCCCAAATGTTCTACAATTGACGATTCTAGATCATTCCTTCATTTTACCTATATAAGCGGGTGGATGGCCAGAACTTTAGTTCAGTTTTATTTGCGCTACCGAGGTGATAACTTCGACAAGCGATATCCTAGCGAACTGCTAGTGCCGTCAATTTGCTTTGTGACTTTGTGTGCATCTTGAGTGCTTACTAATTATATTTTGTTATTAAGTTTATCGAACGAAAAGTAAACGAAAATGCTGTCTGGTGAAAAGAAACGACAAGTAGATGCAGAGGATCGCCAGTTTCGAGAAAAATGGACTCAAGAATTCTTTTTTATCTTGCACAATGCTAACCCTATTTGTTTGCTGTGTAACGAATCCATTTCAGTGATGAAAGAATTCAATATAAAGAGGCATTACTCAACTAAGCATCCTATGCTGCACTAACTGACAGGACAAATAAGAAAAAGCAAAATCCAGAAGCTTACCGCAAATTTGGAAAAACAGCAGCAAATGTTTCATAAACAAAAACATAACTTCATAATTGTTGGAAAGCTAGTTTATAGTTAGTTCAAAATTGCAAAAGTCATTAAAACCATTAGCCGAAGGAGAATTTATCAAGGAGTGTATGTTAGAAGTTTGCAGTGTTTTGTATCCTGAAAAGAAAAATGAATTTGAAAAAAATAGTTTGTCAAGACGAACTGTTGCTCGACGTATAGACATGATGGCTAATGATATAAAAACAACTTTGACTGACGGTATGGCTGGTTTTGAATCATTTCCCATAGTATTAGACGAGAGCACCGATTTGTCTGACACAGCTCAACTGGCTATATATTTCGAGGTTGATAAAGAGTTCACTGTTACTGAGGAATTGCTTGCTTTACAGCCGCTAAAAGAACCACTACAGGAGAGGACATTTTTAATGAAGTTGAAAAAAGTATTCACAAGTTTTGGTTTGCCATGGTCAAAATTAGTTGGTGTATGCACAGATGGTGCACCTTCTATGGTCGGCTTACGTAAAAGTTTCATCGGAATTTTGTATGAGAAAGCAAGTGAGTTAAATGTGTAAATAGATGATTTGATAGTCCTTCATTGCATTATCCACCTACAGAACTTGTGTTCTAAGTCCATTCGACTCTAGAATTTTATGAATGTGGTAGTAAAAACCATCAATTTTATTCGATCCCGAGGGCTTAACCATCGTCAGTTCAAGGCGTTTTTTGATGAAATATCAGCCGAATATGATAACGTAGCATATTATGTGAAGTCAGTTGTTAAGCAAAGGAAAAATGTTGAAACGTTTACGAGCTTAGAATAGCAGATTTATGCAAATAAAAATAAACCCACTATCTGAATTGAGTGACCCAAAATGATATGACTTAGCATTTCTGATCGACCTTACAGGCCATTTGAATGATTTAAATTTGAAACTTCAAAAACAAGGACAGTTAGTAAATGATTTGTACAGCCATTTGAAAGCGTTTCAAGACAAAATCCGCTTGTGGGAGGCACAGTTGCTGTCTGGTAACAGTTACCATTTCACCACGCTCTCTGCGTATGAAAATACTCCTTATGCTCAATATGCTGAAGACTCAAGTTACTGTCGGAGCAATTTTCGAACAGATTTAGCGATTTTAAAAACATGGAAGACAGTTTCAATTTATTAGCTACTCCAACAAAAAGTAATGTACAAAATGCTCCAATACACTTGCAAATGGAATTGATCGAGCTTCAAGAAAACTTCTAAAATCTAAATTTGAAGACGTGGAGTTGTGCGATTTCTACAACAAATACCTCGAAGAAGACCATTTTTCGGAGCTTAGAAAATTCGCAAGAAGATTGATTTGTGCTTTTGGCAGTACTTATAAATGCGAACAGTTCTTTTCAATGATGAAAGTTAATAAGTTAATAAAACATCGTACAAGGCTGACTGACGATAATTTAAAAGATTCTTTACGTCTTTGTATCAGTGGAATTCATCCAAACATCGATGGGTTAGTTTCCAAATTCAAGCTCAAGGGTCTCATTGATTTCGTTGTCGCTATTTAACTTTCGTAGTTTGTAATAATTCCAAATTTCACGATTTAATTATAATGTTGTACCTATTTTGTTCATTTCATTTTCTTATTTTAATAAATTGCATTATAATAACATTGTCGTATTATTTCATGTCTGATATCTATCGCTAAAAATTATGAACACTTCTTTAACACACTACTTTTAAACGCGGCCCGCGAACGTATTTGCACACTAAAGTTTGGCCCACAACATGTCAAAGGTTGCCCATACTTGATTTAGAGTAATATAATTAATTAAAAATTAGTTAATCATAAACGCTTACCATTATCGCTTTTACCAGTATTGAACAAAATTAGAATACCTGGAATTGTTCTTCAGATACTTTCTTTGACATTTGAAACCACACCAAAAATAATTATACGTATCATATCACACACATAAGCAAATAAGAGTTGTAATACGTAATTTTAAAACTTGATATAAACGATATTTAACGATTTATGTTTCGGGCATAAATTCACATTACCGATATGAAAATAATACATCATAAAACTGTAAACACGATGAAGAAGTTGGCGTGTTTACGGATTTCTCCCAGACAACAGAATACTGCATATATATCCTGATTTACCCTCTTCAAAATTTAATAATAAGTCCCCGTTAAGTAATGAAAAATAATCAATCTTCTTCTCGCGCCGAGACGCACTGGATGTTGTAGTCCTGAGGCCGCTCATAGGGCGAAATTGGAACGGCAGAGAAAGAGCTTTGGAATAATTTTCTTAAAACGCCGCGGAACGCGAGAGCGTTTAATCCCAGAGAATCTGGTAGATGTATGCTCTTAGTTGAAATACTCTATGTGTTGCAGTTACAATCCTCATAATTACAGGTAAAACTGCGTTTGCGTAAATACGTATTCGCAAAGTCGTACATCAACGGATTTAAAATGTGAAAAGCTGACTGTTGTTTGTAGACGAGAGTGATTGATTCATCAAAAGAACCATGTTTACCTCGTAAATGCAGGAGGACATTAAATTATGTTGAAAGATATTATATTTTTATATTTGGCTCGATTACCATTCAAGCAATTAGAGCGGAAACGGGAACAAAGTCAACAGGACTCTTTTTTTTCAATACACATACTTTTCCTATATGTAGTTCTAAAGAAAATGTCAATGCGTATAGGCAGAGGGTATGGCTGCTTTGTAACACAATGAAACCCTATTAAGACGCCCCCTGTGTGTCCTTGCACTACATTGCAAGAAACTATTACAGACGTAAGCATAATATATAAATGTAGTGGTTAAGTAGACAATCACGCAAACATGTGATTGCGTGATTGTCTACTTTATTTATAAAATATTATTTGACCTCAACACTTTGTTGATTAACAAACGAACATGTGTATACCTTAACCTACAACAATTTACATATTAGGCTTACGTCTGTAATAGTCTCTTTCTGTCAAGCTATTCATAGATCACTCACGTTTGTGCACATATTTTGAGTTTTGTTTATTGACGCCATTTCGACATTTTTATGCAATTTGTTAGCGTCGTTTGACGTTGCGATTTTGTGCACGTCTTATTATTATTATTTTTTAGTTTTATAAGTGTGAAAAGGATATTATAACATTCAAAATTCCAGGTAATATACTGATCGAATGTTATTAAGATTCGGTTGAGATTATGTGCGAAGAAAATGCATTATGGTTGTATTTTACACTTTTAGAGATCCCTTATGGAGGAATTACAATCTACAGGAAGAGAATATGAATAGCTCTCGCATTTGTTCTGTAAGTTATGAATATTTACATGCACATATCGTAATATAAGCACAATATAAGTCGGCGTGATTATACAGGGTGTATCAAATAAAAAACTAAATTTTGCTTAGGTGTTAACTATATACACGACATATAAAGCACAAACCCACCGAAACCGGATTTCATCATTAAAGAATAAAAAAAAAGTAAAATTTAGAGCCAAAAATACATAAATACATTGCACTCATTTAGTATTATTCCTAATGGTATGCCGTAAGTTCATTTGACGTCATTCTGAATAAATAAAGGCCCTTGTAAAAATAGCAAAACTGAGGTATTTTAAATTTCTTCTTTTTATAAAATAAACATTCCTTTTTTGTTAAGAGCATTCTACGTAAGTCTACAAAGTATTATTTTTAATATCCTGATAAGACGTTCCAGTTTCACCGGATATGCGACTTCAGTAGTTACAAAGAACGTAAATATTTTTCTTTTGCTTTGTCGAAACGAGAGTTATTTGTTAATAAACGGTACCACATGAATCTGAGTTATTTCTTTTAGATTTATTAATTATATAACGCAAAATGAATTGAATCGAATTACAAAAATAAATGTAGATACAGAAAATTTGCAAACGCGCCTTTTCACTATGATGTCGCGCGAAAATAAATCTATACATTCCCGCGCTTTTGCCGATGCATCAAGCTTCGATCTTCTTTATATGACATCATGATGGTCCTGAAAAGGATCTTTTTTTTCGAGACGGGAAGAATTTAAATAAAATGTTCGAAGTGGCTTGCACTCCAAGCGGCGATCCACACAAAACTAACAGCGGTAATGACTGAATGATAGTATGTGGGGGTATACTCGAGACAGCATTTAGATTGGGCACAGGTGCGGCTCTAGCCCACGGCATTTATAAAATATTTTTTTTCTCGTTAATGCTTACAGATAGACCCCCTGTGCATTAAGGCTTTTTGATTGTATATGATTGCAGCTGCTACATATTATTATATTTACCTCTATATCTGATACACCCTGTATAAATGTAGTGGTTAAGTAGACAATCACGCAAACATGTTTACGTGATTGTCTACTTTGTTTATAAATATTATTTGACCTTAACACTTTGTTGACTAACAAACAAATATGTGTACACCTTAATCTACAACAATTTACATATTATGCTTACGTCTGTAATAGTTTCTTGCAATGTAGTGCAAAGACACATACTATTTTGCTGTATGATTACCTCTTTCTGCAAAGCGATTCGAAGATTCATATTTTGAGTTTTGTTTATTGACGCCATTTCGACATTTTTATGCAATTTGTTAGCGTCCTTTGGCGTTGCGATTTTGTGCACGTTTTATAAATTTTTTTTGTTTAGTTTTATAACTGTGAAGAGGACATTATAACGTTCAAATTCAGTTAATATACTGATCGAACGTTAATAATAAGCAGACGTATAATTAGGATTTGTTTAAGGTTATGTGCGAAGAAGATGCGTTATGGTTGTATTTTACACTTTTAGAGATCCCTTATAGAGGAATTACAATCTGCAGGAAGTGAATATGAGTAGCTCTCGCATTTGTTCTGTAAGTACATGCACATATCGTAATATAAGCATAATATAAGTCGGCGTAATTATATATGACAATAATTGGCTTTCATAGTTATTCAAATATTACAAATAAATATGTTCTGCATAATACAGAAACTTAGAGAAACCTGTACATCTGCAGCTATATCTGTAAGTACCCGCCTTATGGATTTTTTAAGATATATAGTGCTCTGTTTTTCAGTGCACAATGCACGGGATTTCAAAAAAAAAATTTTTTTCAAATAAAATCAATTAAATTAAAATAGTGGTTTCAATACACCCAGCGACCTCTCTAAGTAAGTGAAAGAAAACTGTGGAAAGTGACTTCCTACCTACTAGGTGGCACGGGATGCTTCAAAGGGGACCAGATCGTCTGTCAGAATCGTACTCCGGACGCTTATTAATGAATAGGCAGTTAATTTTCTCACCTAATGGGCGCACCCTCAAAGCTCCTTCTCGGTTTATTAAAATTTGAAATAAGTAATTATCGAAAATCGATGTAAAACACTTACTGTACAAGTAAAAGAAACGTTTCAAACCAAAACAAGCTTAAATCTTTATTTATTTACCCAAATGCTATGTTTCATCATCAATTGAGACTCTTTGATCACAAGGTACGTAAATTGGAATCTGTAAAATACTATATAAGACAATCTTTAATACAAAAACACATAAGTCTTCGAACTTTCCTGGCATTTTTAAAGACTAAATGAGGTTATGGAAATGTCATATAATAATTTAAATTTCAATTAAATAACGGCGCCATCTATCAGTAAACGGCAAATACTAAAATTTTAAAGCAAACGATTATCTATGATTATCGATATTTGTTAAAGATAGCTATTTTATCAGTGATCAAACTCGGTGATATTTTTATACAACCCTTACATATAAAATTTACTAAAATAACTAAACTAAATGGCGGTTCTTATAAACCAACCCCAAATTATCGTACAGTGAAAATAAATTACCCCAAAATATAAGTTTCTGATTAAAATTGAAAGGGAACTGAATTAATTCCTTTCTGTTTTAGGTGAGGTGATTCTAAGGAATACTAACTTGAAAAGGACACGACGCTTGGCAAACTCTGGAACTAGATGTAGGTTCGGTTAGATGGGCCCCCGGTCTCGGTCAATGGCATGGAAAGACAATCTGGTCGGGAATAGGATATTTTCTTGGCAAAATTGCAGTTATTCGATAAGGATTACATAAACAGGAGTTGTATCGATACTTTTTTAGGTAATACTTCTTGAAACTTTGATAATTTTTTTTAAAATTGTGGCATAAAAACGTTATAGGAAGATTAAGACAACCGTCGTGTCTGGTAGCCACCAACAGAATGAGGATTCAAACCATATATTTCAGTTAACAGCCTTCAATTGTTATCACACAGGTCGACCACCCTGAATTTTGAAAGATATCGCTAACCGACATTAAGATACCGTTATTTTCTCTAGTTTGAGGGGAAATACGCCAAACGTTAAAAACAAAACATCCCGTGGAAAGAAAAATCTCTTCGAGCAAAATGTAACAATGCATAAAAAAGATACCAGGTCAGTTTGAATTAACATATAAAATACAGTTTACATTACATAAAGGCAATCCTTAGCGTCTAATGCTAATGTTGTCCATTTTAAATAACTATCTTTAACAAATTTATAATTCGCCTGTAGAGTAGGCAACTGAGTACACGCCTCACTTATGAATTACTTGTTCATTTAGTTTAGAACCTTGTTGTAAATGATCTTCAAATAGATTCCATACCTTAGATATCATAGCAATAGATTTATAAAGTCATGAATTTATAGCTTTTTCCTTAGAACCCCACCATTAACTGCATCTTCCCATTGGATATACGATTCATCTAAATTTGTGTCTTGCAAACGCTGTCGACTCCTCGTAAGAGAAATATAAACATTATCTGACAATGAGTACGGCAATTTTTGCATGTTCGAAGAGCCGTGTGATTGTATCAGGATTGCACGAGTTCCCCTTAAATATTACAGTATCTGTTGATAGAAGGGAACCGGCGTTATAAAGGATAATTTCTCGAAGGGCTCTTAAAGTCCGGAGGATAAGTGTTCCATTTTGCGGTAAATTACATAACTGTCCCTCGTGCTCCCGTCCGTGGTCTCGGGAAGTTTGGAATTGTTCGTTCTGCGTGACACGGCCGAGTGCAATTAATGGCCGTTAAATTATGCGCAAACGATACTCTCCGCGTGACAGTCCTCTATACCCCCACGAGACGGCGTATTACGTCTCTCACATTGTTAAACAAGTAATATTAATCTTATCCGAAGTTGTACATACACGAATGTCTATATGTGTATGGGTGCATATACTCTAGAATGTGTTCTTTTTATTTTTTAAATTCATTTTATTTCAATCGTTAGTACCAGTAGTGCCTTCTATTGGCGTTTTGCCAAACTACCGCGTAGCAGATTTCTTGCTTTGCAATCGTTTTTTTTTATTTTGGCATTTGAGGGAACCTTTCGTTTCATCTAATTAGGAGCGTGTTCGGCTTTTTTCCGGCCCACCAACTGAGGGAGTCCATCAACAAGGCAGAACGGAGTCAGCCATAATCATAACAGCACATACCTATAGCGGTCGCATTAGATGACCTCGACAAACTAATTACTAGAGACCGGATTATATGCAAAGTGCATATATTTTATTTTTTGCATATCTTTAATTATAGTCTATACGTAGACGTATTACACTAATTGAAATTAATTAGCGCTAATTAGTGATTGCATATATTGCATATTTAGGCATTTCTATGCATATTTTTACAAAAGTTGCATATATTGCATATTTAAGCTTTTTCTTATCCTTTCTATTAGTAAAAATTCCTAGTAATTCCTAATGTAGATCGACAACCGACAATTCTCAGAACGATAAATCTTTTACATTGGTTTCTCTAATACTTCTTCCAAGAACTGCACGTGTTTAATTTCGCCTAGCAGAAGGGATGTGGTAAATATGTTTTATTATTATTAATTCCCAAATAAACTATTCATTCATTGAATATCTTTGAGCGAAACAGCATGTAATTGTGTTACGTTTTAAATACTGTGCCTACGTACAATGAGTATAGCGAACAAAATTTCTTTATGGATTAATCCATATCCTGAACTGGTAAAGAATGGCGACAAAATATTTTGTCGAGCCTGCAGTAAACTGGTAAGTTTAATTTTACTAAAAGCTTTACAATTGTTTTTAAATTCTTTAACTTTTGATATAAAATGACAATTGTTGTTGTAGGTGTCTTCTGAGAGAAAATACCTGATTGATCAACACGCTAAAACTCCATCGCATATCGGAAAATGTAAAAAACTAAAACGATCCGCATGTGCGCAGAAATCTATACGTCAATGTGTAGCATCAACTTCACGAAACTCAGAACAAGAAGAATACTATAATACGGATCTGTGCAACGCATTAATTTCGTCTAACATACCATTAGCAAGATTAAACAATGTCAATTTGAAATCATTTCTGCAAAAATATTGCAAACATTATATACCTGACGAAAGTACCTTACGATAAAATTATGTCACATCTTGTTACCAGCAAACAATAGCAGAAATGCAACAATTGGTAGAGAATAATTTTATTTATATCATGGTGAATGATAGTACGGATAAGTGTGGCCGTTATATTGTCAATTTGTTAATAGGAATTCTCCATGAAGATATTGTAGGTAAATCATATTTAATTTATTGTAAAGAACTTCAAAAAACAAATAATGTGACAATTGCTCAATTCGTTCAAGAAGGTTTATCAAATTTCTTTTTATCTGGAAGTATTCGTTGTGAAAAAATTTTACTAATATTGTCCGACGCTGCACCATACATGATAAAAGCTGCGCAAAATTGAATTTTTTTTATAGTAACATTATTGTAACCACTTGTTTAGCTCATGGGTTGAGCCCTTTGATTAATGATTTAATTAGCAATATCAAAAAAGTATTTTTAAAAGCACCTTTACGAATCTAATATATAATAATCTAATTTTATAAGGGGCGACTTCCCGGTGTTAAGTTGCCTCCTGAACCGATTATTACGAGATGGGGTACATGGTTAGAGGCAGCAATTTTTTTCGCCGATAATTGTGAAGGAATAAAAAATTTAATTCTTGAAATCACTGCTGACTGCATTGCTCTAGAAAACTGTAAAATGATAGTAACATCAACAGAATTGCTACAAAACCTTTTATATATTAAGTCAAATTATAGCTATGTTTCAAGTTCCATTCGTAAACTAGAAACGCAACGGATGTCGCTCTCGGAATCAGTCGAAACAGTAGATGAATTTGATATGCTATGTAAGAAGGTTAAGGGTACAATAGGTAATTCTGTATACGATAAAATTTAAAAAAGTGATAAATTGAAGAAAATTAAGAAAATTTTGGAAAGTGAAACAGTAAACGATTTCGAGTTTAATTTTAGTTTAGAACGTATTGCAAAGTTAAAAAAATGCACCAATTACATCTGTGGATGTTGAAAGAAGCTTTTTTATTTCGAAACATATGTATTCTGATAGTAGACAAAACTTTCTTTTATACAATTTTGAAAAACATTTAATTATAAATTGTTTTAGAAATATGTTGTGAAAAAATTTTGTGCAATAAAGTTAATGTTTAAATTTCTGCTCTTATTTATTTTATGTAAAAATTTTGCATATTGTCGCAATTTTTTTGCATATATGCCCCAGATTTATGCATACTTTTTTAAAAATCGATGCATATATATGCGCATATATTCCAGTTTTTCTTTGCGTATAATCCGGTCTCTACATTCACCACTGATGAGGCTAGGTTTAACTCCCTAGCTGTGGGCTATCCTAGTGGACGTCCTAATCCGGAAACTGACCGGAAAAGGGATTCATTGCCTAGGATATGCTGACGACTTTACAATAGTCGTTAGAGTGCGGTTTCCAAATGTTCTGATGGAGTGTATGCAAACCGCAGATCCCTTTTGGAGATTCCATGGTTCAGTCAGCCTAGATAGGATATATCAGGATACAATAACACTGCGTAAGCTTTCACGGTCGATATAACTGTTACTAATAACTTCTTCCGGATTTCTCCGTGGGTCAAAACTTTCGCTCTTCGTTTTGCTGTCCATACTGATAGCTTCTTCAGGATAACTGAACTGATTCTCCATGGTCCGACATTCTTTTTCTATATTCCTCTGATGCATCCAACCGTGTAGTTCTCCATTGACCGTAACCGTTTTTTTATAGTAGGCTCTTCCACGTGTTACTATGGGTGGTACCCTTCTCCTCTGTTGACAGTTTTATTCTTCTCTATATCTATGGCTTCCCTGATGAGTCTTTTCCCGCAATTCTTGGTAGTAGCTAAAACTTTTACGTTGTTGAAGTCCATTTCGTGCCGCGGTGTCGTGGATGTGTTCTGCCACCGCTGATTGCTCGATGCTTTTTAACTGAACAGTTTGTCCGGTATATGGCTTTAGTATTATCGCTAATTAAAATTAAACGTGTTCCTAGTTCCCTGATTAAATTGAATTGCAAAACATGGAATTACTATTTCAAAAAAGAATCATTGTCAAGCGAATTCATGTTGCTTATAAATACATTCTTATATATAGTGCTATGGACAGGCACCCCATTTTTCGCGAGTGTATTTTTAGTTGCATAGATTTTGTCTTGTTTATTTCGTTCGGCTTTTTGTCAATGTTCCGAGAGAATTTTCACAATAAGATTTATTTTTGTATAAATTTAGTTAATACGTTAATTGTTTGATTTATTTAATTTAGTGATAAGTTTGTTTTGTTAATTCGTTTGATATAGAGATTTGATTAATTGTCTTTTCCATCAAGGAATTCACATTATAATAATTGTTATTATATTGATGTGTGCACATTATAGATATAAGATCATTTATTATTTCTCTGCAGGAAGATATATTTTCAATTGTAATTTACTCATTATTGTTTAAAGAGTTAATTTTTCCGTTTTTCTATTTTGCTGATTCATTTTTAGTTTATCAATCACCTCGGTTGGGTGAATAGAAGCATTGTTCTTGCAATTAGTTTTCATTTTTATAAATTTCTTGTGTTTGTCCACGCTTAATTTTATTTTGTTGAAACCACGTGGATTGATTTGGTATAAATAGGATTATCTTCCTGAACAAACAAATCTTTTGCTTTTTTTTAGTAAATAGCATTGTCCTATTGTAATTTTTAAATTAAGCCATAACCCTCAGTTCACGGTTTTTTTTCTGCAAATTGTAATTAACCTTTTTTTTGAATAAATTTTGATTGTTAATTAAGGTCGATGGGTTAAAAATTCTGTTCTTTTATTTTTGATTAAACCTTTTCAATTTTTCGGGTAATTAAGAAAGTCAAATTTCTTTCACTCACAATTTACTTTTCGTGGCTAGATTCAAGTTTTAATTCGCGAGGGTAACTCTGAGGTTAATTGTTCTTTTGCATCTTTTAATTCATTTTCAATTCAGTTAGTACACAGCATATTCATTTGGCAGTCCCAACGTGAGGCTCGTCATTGCTTTTATACAGTACACAGCAATACGTTGTTTTACACTGTTAACTATTTCGAACCATTTATAAAATAAAATCTCATTTGTTTTCACTTAAATGTTTCTTCATCTAACAAAGTTGATCAATAATATTGATACTTGAGTTAATTATAGTATCATGCACGCAATTTCACTTGTATTAACCGTTTCAACATTGAATATTCGAGCAAAGAACTGTTACGGGGTTCGTTCGCTCTCAAACTCGCTAGGGTTTTTAAGTTCTCATCGGATCGAAATAATTCATTTAAAACACAAATTTTTGGGTGATACTGTATATTTGTTACAAAAAAAGCAAAATAAATACAAGAAAATACAAATCTTTGCACATGAGTTGACACATTTAACGATCACAATTGTGGTCGCTTTTAACCTCTAAACTAAACTAAGCACGAAGTAATAACACCAAGCGATGGCCCTAAGGATACAGCAAGAACCCCCAAATTTAGTATTATAATGTACAAACAGCTGTTTATGTGGGTCAAGATCAAAGAGCAATAACTTGGCGTTGACACTAGTATTGGTTCGCTCTCTCCTTAACTATGAACCTTGATTCGGTTGACAGCGTGAAACGTAATCTAAATTATATAATCGGCGTACGGCGTGTATCCAATTTGCTCCCCTGTACGCGGGTGGCGGTGCAGATAAATCCAAAGGTGAGCGGTCTCCCAAATTAGGTACTTCTCTCCTTCTAAATTCAAACCAAAACAAAATAGGTCCTAAAGGACAGGACCGGATTGCCAAAACTAAGAAAGTTAACAAGAGAAAGAAGTTAGCGTACTAGTGACCTAAAGATGACGCTATTAAAATAAATGGATGCCGGCTAACGCTACTGCTTGTAAACCTCTTTTCAGGAAAATATCGCTGCAACGAACACTACTCCTGGCAGCCCCAGGTAAAACAGATATATCCTTGTATTTGCCTAATGACGATGGTAATTTCATGCCAGTTTTTTTGCTTTTGCAATATTCCGTAGTTTTCATCTTTTTGCATATACATACACGTGTTTTTTCTTTTTTTATTTTTTTTTATATTTTATATTTGACGATTCATATACTGTATATTTTTTTATGTACACTATTATGAAATATATATTATTATTATTATAATTCGAACACTACCTTGAACTCTCTATTATTTAACATTTTTATACTTTGCAGCGGTGTCTGAGTACTTTACCACTTGTGTCAACTCTTTCGTCCTTTTCTCGAAGAAGTTCTATCGCCAAAATCGCTCTCAGAAAACGGAACGTACAAATTTCGTCAATTTACACTTTATGAAAAGAATAATGGTCAAAATATAAATGTAAAAATTCTCTCCATTCGAACCGGTTACATATTGAGTTCCCGGAGCGATATGAGGTGATCGAGTCGAATAGGAGGCGATCCGGAGAGAGAGAGAGAGAGAGAGAGAAGTCGACTTCGAGGTCCCCGGGGACGGATTTGCGGCGACCCCTGCCAAGACCTGTGAATCCCAATAATCTTCTGAGGTTCCCAATCGGATTTCGAGGTTCGCCTTATTGCATCTGATACGTAAGAACGGACTAAATGTCCGCAGACGGTCAAATGCGCCCTCGCTGATTATTCCCGCGACGAAGACCTAACCTGTCTCCAGGTGTCGCCGTCCTTCTCGCACAGCGTCGGTCCCCCTAACATCGGAACATCTAGCCAGATTCCGAATCGGAGATATTTAAATTGAAATTGATTGCCGGGTGGAAATACACGGCCGGCGCCCCTCCGCGCGCGATTATAATTTATTTCTCCGGTGCAACGGAAATTCGAGTCTCGGGCAATAAATCTCGATTCGACTACCCCCAATAGACACGGCCGCTGCACTCGTTCTTCGGTATCTTATTATTTAAACTCGCTGAAAATGGAAACGGTGCCGGATATTGTCACCGACGCAGTCGAATATCGTCGCTGTACAATGTTGAACGCGCGCTGTTACAGGCGCTTTCAGAAACCGCGATTGTTCTTTTTGCGAAACGAAACGTTATGAAACGTATAGTTTATATTGGTACGTTACGCTAACGTATTAACGGAAAAATATATACAAACGTTTGGGACTAAACAATTTCCTTTGTAATTTATATACGATTGAACATAAAGGAATTAGATCTTTTATCAATTACGTATTGATATAAACAAAAGAAACATTAATTGTGTTTGTCCCACGTTGGGCGCCAACAATTGTAATAAATTACGTAGTGGTGAACGTAAAATATTAGACATTCTTTCCTTAGTAAAAAAAAAACAAATGTAAATTTAATTTAAGGGGAGGTTTACATGTATTTGACTGGAAAAATCGATTTTTGGTTTTTTGCATTTTTTGAAAGCTCCAAATATATAACACACATGGTTAATGCGGTTTCGTAATATTCGCATTGTTTAAGCCGCTACGGCTTATTAAAAGAGCGGGTGTACCGAACACAAACGGAGCATATTAGATGTAATACTATATTCGACTCGGGGCTACTCGGGTCGAAATATCATACTTATTGTTTGTTAGTGTAGTTGTCTTTAATGATTAGAAATGCCACTGCAGTCGGGATCACAAATAAACGAGAGAGTAGCTATTTATATTACAATAATATGAAAAAATTAGATCCGAAATAAAACGCACATTTGAAGAAACTGATCTAACAATATTTCTTTTACTTAAAACACACTTTCCCGCGCTTTAGAAAACTACTTACCATAAAATGTATCAATTTATTGCAGATGCACTTACTTGCACTAAATTCTTAGAAAAGCTGGCTAGAATATGATGGCAAAGGTAACCGCACTACGGATCATCAGAGTAGCACAGGAAAAATGGAAGTCGATGCGATGCGTTAAAAGAAATTTTCGCACGATTTCGGATAGGCGACTGAGACAAGAAAACTTTTTAAGCAATTTGTGATTTTTAGCCGTACGAAGATGTTACTGTTCAAGAAAAAAAGAGAATGCGTTGGAGATGTACAAAAAAGAATGAGTAGACTTTGAAGAAAGGGCGCTGGTAAACTGACTGACAAAGTTATTGATAATTTAACAATAGTGTACTATGGACTGGCAATTAGGCAACATCCAGATTCTGCATAAAAAATGAAGGCAGCTATTTGGGCTACATTTCATTATAAATGTTCAACCGACGCAGATCCACGACACATTTATTGTCCAAAAGGTGTAGACAGGCTGTGTAAGTGGCGCGTTGCAGAAGCCAAGGTTGAGCTTGCTTCATTCATACATGACCCTCTTTTGCAAAAAAAAAAAGATGCTATTAGGCCGATTTATGAAGTTTTTTCTAGAGTGATTTATTGCAAAGATGCTTTGGAAAAAATTGTCAAAACTGAAACGACTCGTTTAGTTCATGTGTGTAGAAACTAGCTCCAAAAGATTTACCCTGCGACCCATAAACAATTCAACTTGCTACCTACATTGCCGCAAATTTATTCAATGAAGGTTACTTTTCTGTATTACAAATAATGAATGTGGTGGGAATTGCAGTAGGACTTGATGCCAAAAATTTTGTCATCAATTCTGATCGTCAGCGCATACAACGAACAGAGCAGAGTATGTCCAGCGCTGCAAACTTGCTGTGCTGTCTAAAGGAAGCAACAATTTGCAAATTCAGAAGTATGAAGAAGAAGAAGGATTAATGTATGGTGCTGGAATAGCTGACTAAGTGTATGTTGAACTATTTGTAAAAAATTTTGCTGAGAAACTTTGAACGCGTTTTTCTCGAAACATGGATTTTCAAATCTGCGTAAGTTCTAGTTCTTCAAGTGTTCAATATATCAACTTAATTCTTTTGTTTTCTTAATGTAAACAGTTTTTATTGGAGGTTATACCTATAATATACTAAAAATTGCAATATTCCACATTTTTATATCCACATACACACAAAAAAGAAATAGAAAATAATCAAATTAAAGTCCAGGTATCTGCCACATTGTTTGCTTTCGACTTATTTGGTTAAATTTAGGTATAACCTCCAACAAATTTAATATATTTCTAACTCTTCTTTTTATGTATATATCTTCATGTGCGAATGTGTGCAGCTGTTTCTGCTCAGTGCTTCGTTCAAGTTTTTAGTGAGTTATAATTCGTTTTATTATAAACTTTTTATACCGTCAGGTAGGCCATTTTATGCTCTGCATGAATCTGCTATTTTCTTAGCTAATTGGTTCATTATTAACTGTATTTGACCCGATATAAATAGTATTCAACTATTAACGTCGTTCGCAGGAATACTTTTTGGTTGCGTTTTTTTCTCTTCGTTCTTCTGAGTTTAAGTTAGTTATATTTATATTTGCTATATACAGTCTGGAAAATTGTTTCTGTACATCGAATTTTACCTTTGTTTTCTTATTATTAACCTATCCGCTGCCTAGTTTATCCTGTGTGTTGTCTTTTTCGTAAAGTCGCTGTGAAGGGCACCTCAGCGTGAAGTGTGTATCCTTGTATTTATCCCAATTGTTAATTTTTGTAGACTTTCCTAGCAGAATGAGTAATTGCGCTAATTGCTCAAATTTAATTAAACCTCCATCCTCATCAATTTGTTGTGATGGTTGCCAAAGCTCAATTCACACTAGTTGCGTTGGCTTAACCGAGGGAGATGTTGTTATGACCAGAGCAAAATCACGTGCAGTTAGAATTGTTTGCAATACATGCAACAACAATATGTCTCAATTTAGAGATTTTAAATCGCTGGTTGAATCGATGAAGACCGACTTTTCGAATGCTTTGATGGATTTGAGACGAGAGTTTAGCGAGAAATTGACAACTATTGAGACTAAACTTCACGAGCACTTAGCTTCTAAGGATCACAGCATTGATTTCGAGGAGATTGTAACGGAGGTTGAGGAGAGACAGAAAAGGAAACTCAATATAGTGATATTTGGACTTCCGGAGAATTCAGCGGACACTCAGGAGGGCGCTCAGGCTTTGGATGTGCCTTCAATTCTGAATACCATTGCTCCATCGATGGACACAACGGGAATTCGTTCATTAAGAATCGGTCGATTCTCTTCTACAAGTGAGAGGCCTCGTCCTGTAAAGGTTACAATGAAGAGCGAAAGTGATGTTCATACTGTTATTAAAAACTCCAGCAAGCTGAAGGGTAATCCAGGATTTACAAGTATTTCGGTCTCCTTTGATAAAACTCCGCGCCAAATAAATAACTATAAGAAGCTTAAACAACAGCTCAACGAAAGACTCGCTCGTGGCGAGAAAAATATTAAAATAAAATATATACGAGGCGTCCCTACCATTGTTAATTTAAACTAGAAAATAGGCCCAGGTACAATATAGGTATCTATTATCAGAATGTTCGTGGTTTAAATACTAAAGTTGCTAGATTTTATAACAATGTTTTAGCTAATCAATTCGAAATTATATGTTTAACGGAAACATGGTTAAGAGATGATGTATTAATTACTGAACTGTTCCCAAATAATTACACTGTCTTTAGATTTGACAGAGACTTTGTTGCCCATAATGTGTCTAGGGGAGGCGGTGTGCTCATCGCTGTGAAGGATACTTTTGACTGTAGTTTGATTGATTTAACTAGTATTAGAAATTCTGTTAATTTAATTGATATTGTTGGTTGTAAAATCACGGTGAAGAAATGTATTAAGCTTTATATACTTGTTGTTTACATACCTGTATCTTTACCGCTTGAAGAATATCAAGAATTTTTGTTAGCTATTGAGCGTAGCGATTTATTTGTTGATAAAAACCTTATTATTATAGGAGATTTTAATGTACCATTTTATAATGCGGAATCTGTTGATGACTTTAAAACTTCACTTGTTAATTTCCAATATTTTTGTAATCTTAGTCAATATAATAACGTAGTTAATGGAAATGGTAGACTACTAGACTTAATATTCTCTAATCTAGTTTGCACTGTTGAAAAGGAAGAGTCTCCTTTAGTCTCGGAAGATCAACATCACCCCGCAATAAGCATTTTACTTGAGAGCATGATATTAAATGATAACCATTTTAAGGAAGACCCTGAAAATTATGGTTATAATTTTAGTAAGGCAAATTTCCCATTGATGTATAACATGTTGTCAAATGTTGACTGGTCACCTGTTTTAAATACTGAGAACATTGATAGCATATGTGATGATTTCTACGAAATTTTGTTCGGCATATTTCATGCTACAGTACCAAGATATTCAAAAAAAACTTCCAAGCGATCCTATCCGCCTTGGTATGATAGAAACATTATTCAATGTTTACGTGATAAGCATGCTGCTCATAAAAACTATAAAAAGTACAGAACTGAATACTACTCTGACAAATTTAAACACTTACGATCAACCTGTAAAACTTAATTGATATGGCTTACAAATCTTATATTACTGAATACAGCAGAAGCTACTTTTGGAACAAAAAAATTATGGTCTTACATAAATTCTAAGCGCAAGAATAGTAGAATACCAGGTGTTATGAAATTAGACACCTCTTTACAAATTGTTAATGCATTTGCAGATTTTTTCAATAGCACATACCTATCAAATTCTATACAAACCCCTAGCGACATAGATATTCCGAATTCGACAAATATTAATATTTTCTATATATCAGAGGAAGAGATATTATCTGCATTACAGAAATCCAAGGATAATTTATTATGTGGACCAGATGGTATACCTAGCTTTTTACTTCGGGATTGTGCAGCTGTTTTTGTTCAACCTCTACATCACATATTTAATTCCATCCTTCAGCAGCATATATTCCCAAGTGCCTGGAAGATCTCAAGAATTTGTCCCATTTTTAAGAGGGGTGATCGTAATAATATTGAAAATTATAGACCAATATCTATTTTATGCAATTTTTCTAAAATATTTGAAACTATTTTATATAATAATATCTAGTATTCATTACAAATATTTCTACTGCGCAGCCATGGTTCATTAGTAAACGTTCCACAATTACCAATTTATGTTGCTTTACGCAATACGTGTCTGAGATCTTAGATAGACAAGGGCAAGTGGACGTGATTTATACAGATTTCCAAAAGGCCTTTGACCAGATTGATCACTCCATTTTGCTTACCAAATTGAAGAAATTGGGAATTGCACCCGGTTTGTTGGATACTTGTAGATCATACCTACTTGATAGGAGGCAGTATGTTGAGTTCCGTGGAGTTAGATCTAAGGCAATATCTCCTACATCAGGTGTACCGCAGGGGTCCAATCTTGGTCCTCTTCTTTTTGTAATGTTTATCAATGATATTACTGATTCATTGCAATGCGAAGCCTTACTTTATGCGGACGACATGAAACTATTTTATAACATTGAATCATTCAACGACTGCCTTTCTTTGCAGGCAGATTTGGACTCCATAGTTTCATGGTGTGAATCTAATCACCTGAAATTGAACATAGATAAATGTAAGGCCATGACCTACACCCGAAAACAAAATATCATAAATTATGACTACACTGCGTCCAATATTGTACTACAACGATGTAATATTATAAAAGATCTAGGCATTACCTTTGATAACCAACTTACCTTTGTGGAACACATTAATGGCATCGTGGCAAGTGCACATCAGATAAATGGATTTTTATATAGAAACTGCAGGGATTTCACTAATATTAATTGTCTTGTAACATTGTACAACTCCTTAATTAGATCTAAATTAGAATATGGCTCAATTATATGGTATCCGATTTACAATGTACACATACATAATATCGAAGCTATACAAAGGAGATTTCTAAAGTACCTGATGTTTGTGTTAGATGGAATATACCCTGAGAGAGGTTACAACTATGATATTATGCTATTGAGATTTAATTTTACTTCGCTTGAGACTCGACGTAACATTTCGTGTATGAAATTATTATATAATATCTTAAATAATATAGTTGATTGTACCTTTTTGTTAGATCGTATATATTTCAAAATACCTAGATTAATGGCTCGTCATCGACAAACTTTCTATTATCCTGCTAGTAGAACTAATGTATTATTAAGAGCTCCAATATCTATGATGTGTAGAAATTTTAACTTAATTTGTAATTTCTGTGACATACATTGCAACTCATTTGCCGAAATTAGAAAAGCCTTTCTTGATATGCAGATACGTTGATCATAAGCATTCATAAGTATTATATATAGTGTAAGAATTTTTGTTCTGTTTAATATTTGCTCTCATTATTACTTTTTTTTTTTTTTTTTTTTTCGTTCTGGGATTAACATTAGTTATTATTTTGTTTAGTTTTAGCACATGTAACTAGTTTATATATTTCCTGTACTTGGGCCCTGTGCCTGTTGGAAATAAATGAATATTATTATTATTATTTATTTTCAATTTCAGATCACTTTTGCGTATGCTAGAGTTTACGCAGTCTGACCGTGTTTTCTGTGCACATTGCTACCTAGATACAAATAGCGAACGTTATAGTGGTCTTGTCATTAAAGAAAATATAACTTTTTAATGTCCAAGTTTTCATATATTTATTAAGAAAAAGCCGTATTCCGTATTTCCTTTGTCTGAAGAAAAAAGCTCAAAGTTTTTGGACTTTTCCGATGTATATATGTAAACCTCCCCTTAATGTGATGCAGAAAGCAAGGTGTATTTACAGATGTGACTCATTATAATAAATTGATTTTATTGCTATACAATACAATATAAAAAAGAAAACAATGATAAAAATAAACTAGTAATTGTAGCAATCGGAAGGCGAATTTCAGTAAAAACAACTGCTGTATTAACCTTCCTTATAAAAATAATAGTGTAAAAGAAAATGAGATGCCTACCCTAAAATCGATAATGTAGATGTTGTAGACACATAAGTCACGCACAAAATTAAGACAAATTACTACATTGCCATATGTTGCAGTATATAATGTAACTACCAACGTGCATCAATAGTCATATCACTCATCAAACTTCGTTTAATTCTGTGCCTAAATGTTGTAAGGCCCAAAGATTTAAGATCAGGTGGAACTTGATTATATTTCGAATAAAATGCATAAGTAAACGATCTCTGACCCAAAGCGGATCTGGCAAGTGGCGGAGATATCAAACCTCGAAACCGGGTCATAAGATTATAGACATCACACCTAAATCTTATTTTGTTATAGAGATATGGTGGTGATTTATACCTCATAATTTTATGAAAGAGACACATCATAAAAAACTCCCTACGATAGTACATGTTCAGCCATCCGGCCTCAGGCAATTTATGAGATACATGATCAAACCTACGCAGATTGAAAACTAACCTCAGACATGCATTCTGCACTTTCTGGATTCTACCCACAGTAAAGCTATCCAATACACTATGGAAAACTGAAGAACAATAGTTAAAATGTGACAAAACAAAAACATCACATAGGTTCAATTCAAGACAAATCTTAGACGATATAATCTCTTCAAGTTCATATATGCAATCTGTATATACTTACATATTTGATCTCTATATCGAAAGGAATTATCCAGATAAACCCCTAAATTTTTAAATCTATCATCAATAGGTAGACGCAAATTGTGAACCCTAATATCTAACACATTGCTTAAATTACGATAACTTTTTTTTTGATCCAAACAACGTTACTTGGGATTTAATAGGATTTATCTGAAGACAGTGTTCAACAGAAGCAGTGTATAAACGAACGAGGTCATCATTGATATTATTCACAGCAGTTCTCCAATTCGATGGTAAAAAAGAACAATATAACTGTGTATCGTCCGCATAAACATGATATTGACAGTTCTTCACACAGGACAACAATTTATGAGTATATACTGTAAATAAAATGGGTCCTAAAACTGATCCCTGTGGAACTCCCTGCGAGAGTGTGAGGCAACTAGAAGTAACACTGTTAAGCCTCACCATTTGTTTGCAATTATTAAGATAACTATCAAGAAGTGACACCGCACCACCAGAAAAGCCAATATGCTTTAGCACAGATGAGAGAATACTATGGTTAATGTGTGTCAAATGCTTTCGTGTAATCCAATAATATAAGACATGACACAAGCCCTGGTCCTAGCAGAATATTAGGTCATCGTAACAGCCAATAAAGCAGTATCACAGCTGTAACCCCTGCGAAATCCAGACGATAAAGGATAAAACATTATGCCCGGGTAACATTAAAGCGTAGTGTAACCAAATGATTAGTTAATCATTTGTTAGCCACTAACAAATTGTTAAGTAAAAGTTGAGTAACATAAACTTAACCATTTGTAAATGTCGAGTAATTAGTTAACAACTGATTAATGGCTGTGTAAAACTAGTTAACTGTAAATTTACTAAAATTGATAGTTCAGTTTGGTTCCGATATAGGGCCAACTTGAAATTTGACACGTTTTCACCTAGAAATTCAGTAATTGAGTTTTTGCTTCTGGCTTATGTCAAGTTTGTTATAAAGATTATAACCCAAACGGATAATGGAATGATTAATCATCGTCCTCCAATGAAGAACTATTCGATATACTAGACAACATATATATGATAGACGTCATAGACCATGACTATTCAGAGAAGAATCATGAAAATATAAGAAAAAAGGCAAATAAAATAATGATTTGGTCGTGTTGATTGTTCTTTTTCATAAAGTTGTATAATGTAAATAACTGCTCTTTCATCCTTTACCCAGTAGTACTAATGACAATTAAATTCAGATGTAATTTCTGCTCATACTTCGTTTTTTTTTTTAAACTCCTTTATAATTTTCAATGATCGCTAACAATGTGTGTTTCTCTTGTACCGTAAATTTCTGGCTCTTCTCACGGCATCCTGCATTTCCCTACTCATTATGTTGCATAGTGTCAAATTTAGTGATAATATTATCAGAAATCAATGTTGAAATTCCACCTACCTAGCCTCCATAATTATAAAAATGTAATGTATAATCACTAAACGTATATATTTTTAAACTTACTGCTGCTATCTTATTCCAAATAATTGATCAGTGATCAATTAAATCAAAAATAAAAATTCTGTCAAAATGTCAAATAGATTTTCCGTCTAAGTTTCCATGTTCCGCCATCTATTGATGCAATCATGCACGGCAACTTTCGTTGGACATTCGGGCACATTTCGTGCTTTGGTAAATCTTAACAAATGTGTAACTACCGGAATAGCGGTGGTTAAGTTAACAACTGATTTAACAAATGATTATCTTCTAACAAACCTTTATGTTACTGATTTTTGCTGTTATCCATTGATTAACTTTGACAAATGGGTAACTATTGTTTATGTTACCGGGCATAACACTATTAACACTAACACACATTATAATTTATAATCTTTTTAAACCTTAAAGTAGACGCATTCAAAGTCCGCGATTGTTCTTTTTGCGAAAAGGAACACTATATATTATATTATAAAATATTAGGGAAAGAATACCTAATATTTTATATTCATCACTACGTAATTTGTTGTAATTCTTGGCGCCCAACGTAGAGCAAACACAATTAATGTTTCTTTTGCTTATATCTATACCTCTAAGCAAAAGAAACATTAATTGTGTTTGCCCCACGTTGGGCGCCAAGAATTACAACAAATTACGTAGTGATGAATATAAAATATTGGATATTCTTTCCCTAATATAAAAAACAACAAATTTAGGACTTAATTTCATATCATGCAGGAAGCAAGTTAAATATACAAGGTGTTTTACAGAACTGACTGATCATAATCATGGAAATTTTAAAGCGGGCGCTTTCAAAATCCGTGATTGTTCTTTTTTGCGAAAAGGAACACTACTATACAATGCATAGTTTATATTGGTACAAACACTAAAATGCTAAGAGAAAAATATTTACAGACGTTTGAAACTAAACAGTTTTCGTTTTCTTCCACGTTGTATTGTTGTCTATATGCATTTGAACATAGAAGAATATACATCTTCTTAACAATGACGTATGAATATAAGCAAAGAAGAATTAATTGAGTTTGTCCCACTTGGGCGCCAATAGTTGCAACAAATTACGCAGCGTTGAAAATAAAATATTAGGTATTTTTCCCCTAGTATAAAAACGCAACAAATGTAGGAATTAATTTAATGTTATGCAGAAAGCAGGTCATGTATACAAGGTGCCATACCGAAGCGGTCTTTGAAATTTTAAAGCGGCGCTTTCAAAACCCGCGATTGTTCTATTAGCGAAAAGTAATACTGTGCAATGCATAGTTTATATTGGTATAAATACTAACATGCTAAATGCTAACACGAAATATATACGAACGTTTGAACAATTTTCATTTTCTTCTTGATTGCTTTGTAATCTATATGCATTTGAGCACAGAAGAATTATATCTGTTATCAATCACGTCGTATGAATGTAAGTAAAAGAAACATTGATTGAGTTTGCCCCGCATTGGGCGCCAATAATTGCAACAAACTACGCAGTGGTGAAAATAATTTTTCCCCTAAAAACAACAAATGTAGAATTTAATTTAATGCCATGCAGGAAGTAAGTCATCTATACATATAAAGCAGCTTAGTGAAGCGGCCCATTATAATCTTTGAAATTTTAAAGCAAATGAACATAGAAGAAATAGATCTGTTATCGATTAGATATGGATATAAGCAAAAGAGACATTAATTGTGTTTGTCCTACGTTGGGCGCCAAGAATTGCAACTAATTACGTAATGGTGAAAGTCAAAGGTTAAATCGTTAAAAGTTATACCGTTTCATTTAAAATAAAACCGATATCAACACTCTGTATATCAGAGTACTACAAAAGTGAAAATATTTTCTTTTATATTACATCTACCAGAAGTGCGAAATATTCTAATGAGACGATTCGATAGAACACCTATATATGTTTGAAATTGCAAGTCAATTACAATATCAAACTAACTTCCTCTTATCGTCAATCCACCTTTTCGCCTCACAGACACCACCGAATTGCTATAATTTGTATATCTACATATAAGCTTACATTTCCAACTTACAATTCGTATTTTGCCGAGCAACACGAAATGGTTAGATCAAAGGCCGCCCGGAGGGCGACTTAAAATTAATTTTCACGTATAGGAATCAACCCCAAACGACGTTAACTACATCTACGTTGCTCTTGAAACCTTTCGACGCCTGGCGATGATAATAATTATTACTCGCTGACAATCAAATACCTGTTTCTTCCATAATTGGTTGATGTGCTTCTATTCGCTACCAAATCGATTTGCAAAATTTCTCTAATATTAAAGTAATGTTGTAACATTACTTAATACAGTGTCAAAGTGTAGTTAGTGTACGTTAGATTTTACGATGTCCTTTCCGGACGAATCACCCGTATTGATTTTATATTACCCTTAGTATTTAAGAATGTTTATTGCAATTTCATTTTACAATCTTTAGCTTATTTTTCTACGTTTATTGCACCAGTTGTATAATTTCCCTCTTACCATTCTCTGTTAAGCGCAATGTCTGCTTTATCATTTTAAAACCTTTGTTTATTCATTTTAGAAACGTGTTTCATCAAATATGCCGACGTTCTGGACCCCCAAAAATGTAATGCTTATATCGCTCTTGTACCTAAATTGTCAGTTATGCTATTTCCCAAATCGGCGCGTCCATTTCCTGTTGTCTTGCCAGTACATATAATTATACCATACCGACTTGTTTTTCTGTGTGTTTATAATAGCCATATTACAACGAAAGACCACCCACGAATCAATCGAACATAGGCTATTTTTACCGAATCAGGCCTTTCAATACTATAAATATACCTTCCGATAGAAGTTAAAGGCAGAATCATTCTGTTGTCCGACGTTTTCGGATTGTACTTCCAATGTACATGGCGTTACATAAGTGATTCCTCGACCATTTGTCTTAAGATAAAATTCGAATCTCATGTAAAACCGCGTCTCACATTAAACAACCATTTTAATAAACGTAGCTAAGCAAGTATGTGTTTTATTAAAATAAGATAGTGATTGATTGTTGTGAACTAGCGGATTCATAACAGTAATATCTACTACCTATACTGGTAACTATCAAACTGCGCAATGAACACACATTTTTATATTGTGTGGTGTTAATGCTGCTAACTTCTTTACAAATCCCTCCTAAATAAACATTTAATTCCAATGAAATAAGCTATAGATAGAATGAAGAGGTGTCAAACGTCTAGTAAAGGTAACAAGGTAAGGTCAGAACATTGGTGACGTCGTTTTATGCAGCAGAATAGTCAGCGGGACAAGAAATTTTTTATCATCATCGGCAAAAAGTGATTTACCGAAATGAATGACATCAGTGGTATCGTTAATAAAAACGTTAAAGAGCGATGGATCTAATTAGACTCTTGAGGTACTCCTGATGTTGCTACATAATTTTTGAACCAACAACCATTGAAAAAGACATGATTTCTACTATATTCGACTATAGGAGCAGCCATTGTTCTGCCAAATTGCAAGAATACATACTTACCGATAAACCTACATAATATATTCTGATCAATCCCAGAAAAACAACTCGTATGTTGCAACCGCTGGATGTATTCGGTTTTTTTTTATGGAAAGCATTCGTGAAGACTATTATAAATTTTTTACGTCAGCAGAATAAAAATAATAAAATTACAATTTTTAGCTTATAACCATCTGTTCTCCCCAACATGCCATAATTTATTTTAGTATTCCTGGAGTCGAACCGATTAAATAGACACTAAACCAAAAAATCTTGGTAGTCGAAGTGACTATAAAAGAGACGTATCACCAGCAGAATCTTAAGGACGGCATGTATATAAAGATGATGTTACACTGCGCCCTAAAAAATCTATTGTGTCCCTTATTCTTGCTGCTTTACAGCTGGCCTTCCAATCCTATTCCTTTCAGAAAGTGTAGGATGTCAGAGGGCCCCAGTCTAGGGAAGTCTCCCCCTTCGATTTCACATGCTCCCAGGTGCAACGCCCTTGAGTTGTACAGTGCTACGCAGTTTGAGAGGAGGTGGATGGGTGTTTCATCCTGTTCCCCACAAAATCTACATCCGAATTCCTTTTCCAATCTAAGCTTACTCAGGTGTCCTTTCAGTCTACAATGGCCTGAAAGTATTCCTGTTAATATGCGAACGTTGTTCTTACTCAGGTTATGCATTCTGTAAACCTCTTCTGGTTATAAGTTCCCAGAAGAATTTTACTTTGCCTCATTCCCTGGAGATTTTCCCAGTAAGTGGATTTTCTCTGCTCCATTTCTATTTTTAGTTTCTTCAGTATTGTACTGCTACTTAACCCGCAAAAGGGTTCAGGCCTACAAAAGGCATTCCAGCCCCTTTTTTGCGAGATTATGCATTATTTCGTTTCCTTCCACTCCTGTGTGACCCGGAACCCACAGGAGGGTTACTTTATTCCTTTTGCCTAGCTCATTTAATTTCCTTAGGCATTCCCAGACCATCTTGGAATTGATTTCATATGATCTCAGCGCCTTGATGGCTGCTTGACTATCAGACATGATGATAATCTCCTGCTTTCGATAATTTCTATTCATATTGAACTGAACACATCTTTCAATAGCGTGTATTTCCGCCTGAAATATACTTGGATATTTTCTCAAACTTTCGAAATATGTGGTACTAGGCCCATATATATTTCTATTCCTGTTCCCTCTGCCATTTTGGAGCCATCAGTATACCATTTGATGGCATTTCTATTCAAGTTCAAGATGGTGTTATGATCCCACCCGCTCCCGTTACTTGGCTTTGTGGTGAATTCCTTCACAAAGCTGAATTTTTTTAACATATCATCCCGGGTCATGTCCCAGGTTTGATCACCGTCAGGAGATTGAGGCATATGCCTAATCATTCCTTCCTTGACCATTCCGAGTGTGGTTCTTTCTGCCACGCCCTCTACTACAATATGGAGAGGGGTAAGATCCAATACTACTTCGATAGCTGCTGTTGGGCAGGCTCTCATAGCCCCCGTTATGCGTACACATGCTAATCTTTGCACTTTCGAGAGGTTAATTCTCGCGGTGGCCAGATTAGTTCTTTTGCTCCATGCTACTGATGTATAGGTGATGATCGGTCTCACTATCGCTGTATACATCCAAAGCAGTATTTTTGGGTTGCATACCCAATTTTTCCCTGCAAAGTTTCTGCACACCATCAGAGCTCTTTTGGCCTTCTTGGTTACTTCAAGTTCATGTTTGTTCCATAGAAGTTTATTGTCTGGGGTAAGGCCTAGATATTTAACTTCCGCTCTCCAGTCTATATTTTGCCCATCCAGTTTTATGGTTCTAAGATTGGATTTTCTTTTCCTGGTAAATGCTACTAGGGGTGTCTTAGTGAGGTTGACATTGAGTCCCATCGATTGACACCATCTTCTCGTGAAGTTCAAACCTCTTTGAACTATGTCACAGAGGGTATTCTCAAATTTGCCTCTTGCGTATATGACAATATCATCAGCATACCCTTGACAAGATACGTCTAGATCCGTCAGTCCGCATAAGAGTTCGTCTACTATTAGGCTCCACATAAGTGGGGATGTAACTCCCCCTGTGAGCATCCTCTGATCGTATTAACCGAGATGGTCTTATGTCCCACCTCCGCCTCCACCGACCTGGTAGACAGTAGTTGCGACATCCATCTAGAAGTCACGCCGTCTACCCCCTATTAATTAATGCTTTTTTGACAGACTCGTGTGGAGTGTTGTCAAAAGCACCCTCTATGTCTAGAAAGGCGCACACTACGGTTTCTTTATTCGTCAGTGCATCTTGGATTTGGTCCGTCAGCTCCACTAATGCAGCCTCAGTGGATTTGCCTGTTTGATAGGCGTGCTGACAGGGGTGTAATGGCACCCGCTCCAAGATGTCTGTTCTGATATAGTTATCTACAGCCTTTTCCACCGTTTTCAAAAAGAATGATGTGAGACTGATAGGTCTGTGGGATTTAGGGTGCGTAATGTCCTTTGTCCCTGCCTTTGGTATAAAGGTGACTTTATCCCCTTCGCCAGGCTTCTGGAATGTACCCCAACTCCAGACTACTTCGGCTTATCCGAATCATGTGAGGAAGGATTTCTTCCTGCCCTTTCTGAAGTAGGACTAAACATAAGGAATTACTAACTAGTAGCACAAGAAAATAATGCAAAGCAATTTATGCTTTTGTGGACAGTTTCTCTAATGCCCGATTCAATTAGGAAACGTTACTCCCGTTACGAGAAAGTCCAAACGGCGAAAAGGTGCGTCACGAAGAGAGGGCAAAAATAAAACTCCCTCTCGCTTCCTGCGCCTTCTTCAAAACTTATACACCAGATAAATTGTCTTGACTGCCTTGCTCCAACCATAATCCGGCCTTCGAATCTTGTTAATCCCCGCGATAAGTCACGCCGTCCCGCATCTAGGAGGCCCGTATCCTTTTTATAAATGACCGTAGCAGGCTGTGACGTTTAATATCCATACATTACGCAAACCTAAAACCGTTTCCACCCCACGCCGCCGCCGCCGTCGTCGTATCGCCATCAAAAAATCATGCATCTCCCCACGCTGCTATGCGCCACGCTAAATAGCCGGACGCCCGAGCGCTGGATGAGATAGAAGCTCTCGTTCGAGGTTTTTTCTCGCACTCGCCGAGTACGCGTCCGTGCAGTTATTACCGCAACGGCCGAGGAATGTAATAATAAGGAGTAATGAATTGCGGGGGCGCGATGTCCCGTTCGTGTCGGATATGTAGGTGATTTCCGCTCTATGTATTATTAAAAGATGATCGAATTCGTCTTATTAGTTTCGGGTGCATTAGTATACAGCGTGTGACAGAGAAGAATAGTAAAGGAAATAATATGTAATAGCTATAATCGAATGTAACTATAATATAAAGCGAATATAATCTGAAGGGGTTTAAGTTTTATCGTCCAACGAAGAGGCTCTTCCCACAGTTCTCGCCAAGTAGATAAGAAATTTGAGCAGCCCTGCTAAACTATTAGGAAACCTTTATAAAGTACATAGCACGTGTATTCATAAAAGTAATAGCAGATTAGCAATGAACACAACAGGTTATTATATCAAAATAAATGAGCTATTAAATGATAATACAACCTAAAAGTAATCCAACTTAACAATACAATGAAAGTTTGAAATATCTGATTGTCAGTCTCGTTGGAGAACCCGATGCTGTGCAAGTATTTTTTGAATTTTACAGTGACCTCTAAAGACATAAACAATTACCTCGACACTTTTTTTGCATTAAGGGATCAAAGCCCATCAGCCACATTAACTAAATCAGATCTTTAAATCATAATTTTACATTTCTTAATAAAAGCCATGAGAACGTGATATACTTCATAGTTGTTACATTGAAGGACAGACACAATCGCTGTAGGAAAAGCTATATTATGCTTTAATAGGGACTTTACTAAGTCTCCACGATGAATCTCATACATCGGACAACCCAAAATTAAATGGTTTAAATCAGCCACTTCGTAACCACATTGGCAAGCAGGCGAATCGATTATCCCTAATCTATATAAATGCGCTGGAAAAGCGCCGTGACCAAACTTCATCCTGGCAATAGAAGGATAAAAGAAACGCGAAACTGCATGACCACCATGCCAACGTCAATGAAAAATCGAATGGTGAATTTTAGCGTATTGCGTGACTTTTTCTCTACAAGCCCCTTCCCATCTTGTTTCCCATTTTTCACGTAGGAAAAGAAATTAAAATTTGGCAACCACTTCCCGACAGTAATCTGTCGGATCTAAGGGCTCATCGCTATCTATCGACTCCTTAGCCAAACAATCCACCCTTTCATTAGGGGAAATACCCACATGGGCTTTCACCCATATAAACTTAATTGTTTTACGTTGCGCCTCCAATTCAGCGCAACACAACAGAGCATCCAGCACTAAAGAATGTACTTTGGTAAACCAGTTTCTTTTAAGAATAGCTTGTAAAAAACTAAGGGAGTCTGTCATAATGGCAGCCCTCTCAATGTTACGGCGATTTACATATTTTAAGGCTTCTACGATTGCCTTGGCCTCAGCAGAAAAAATATTTGCCGATGCATTAAGGCGGAAAGATCTATATATGTCAGTGCCATCGACAAGAAGTGCACAGCCAGAACCCTCCACAGATTTAGAGGCGTCCGTATAAATAATGGTATAATCAGCTAAACTAGCAACAGTCTCCTCATGAATAATTTTATCTACCACGGACAGGCCAGTATAACCAGGAATAAGGACTTCGACCGGTTTAATATATTGATAGTATTCCATCTGCGGAAAGGTAGGGAATCTGATCGAGAGTTCCAAGGATGAAATATAACGGAATGCAGTTGTCAGCAGAAGAGGTTTTTTCTTGGCCCAGTACGAGGATGATCATTCCAAAACCGAAAGTCTGTGACTGTTACCAATTTATTGCCACTCATAGCTTTTAGTTTAAGCACAAACTTGTTAGCAAGGTATTCATGACGAAGCTATGGGGGTTCCTCAGCTTCCATATATAATGGTTCAAAAGGAGTGGATCTTATTGCTCCAGTGCAAATGCGAAGAGCCTTGTTTTGAATTATTCTTATACGGTTCATTTGCCTCTCATTAGCCGAATTGTAAAGAAAGCAACCGTAATCCAAGTAAGATCGTATATCTCGACACTTTTACGGTCAAGTTCAAGTAGTTCCTTAGATCTGACATGATTAGGTGAGTTACACTCCATCGTCTGCACCAAACCAGTACTGAAGCAATTTTTGATTTGTCCAGGGTTTGATTCGCTTTTTAGCTATCCCAAAAGATTTAGATCCCCCCAGATCCTAACCCAATGACAGGACCTGGTTACCCTTTCCTAAGGGTCTGCATCCTCACTTCCGAGAATGTGTGAGTGCCCAGGTATCTGGATTAGTAATGGATTATTAACCATCCCCAATTCATTTAGAATATGTTTACAGCTCCAGATCAGTTTAAAATTGTATTTATGTGCCTCTAGCACTTTAAGCACCACATGACTGTCACTTAAAACTTTTATTGAATTGTGTTTGTAGTTTTTTATCCAAAATCTCTCTAGTACGCTTCTGAATGCCATAGATGTCAGCCCGAAAGATCGTTGTGTGTTGCCCAAGGTTATAATATATTCTGACTATTGGTTGTGGCAAAATATTCCTACGTCCATAACCTGTTCGATTTTCCAACCACACGTAGACCAACAGGCATCTGCCTGCGTCAGTGCTCTTTCGCTGCATCTCCATTCCGAGAGCACTCCCCAGTAATAACCGATTCCAGTAGCTTGTTGGTCACACAGACATGAGTATGGGGCGATTTTCACAACAAGGTCTAAGGGTGGTGGGTCCACAGGAACTTCTAGTATCGATGACGGGGAAGAACACATTGCTCCCCGTGATTGCCAGACTCGCGACCTTTGAATGGATGTAAGTTTTGCTGTGACTGGCTTGTTACACCTTTTGGCACCAAATTCTTGCTCCATAGGTTATTTCGTTGCATCTCAATTCCCCTCTATTTAGAAAGGAGGTAATGATTTCAGCAGCTTGTTGGCCACACTGTTATGAATATGTGGTGATTGATTCGCTATGTGTCATAGGAAAATGCTGCTAGTTTGACCTTCTTTTCTACAACAATATGCAAGAAAAGTAAGTCCAGAAGAGCTTCTAATGCCAATGACGGAGACGAAGACAGTGCTCCCACATACTTGCGATCTTTTGAATGGACGTAAGTTTTGCTGTGGTTCTGACTTCTTGCTACCATGCTATTGCTCTATAGGTTATAGTTGGAGGTACTACCATGACATAGAGCCAATGGACCAGCTTTGGAAATATCCCCTAAGGTTTTTCACATATCCTTCAGTATGTCCATAAGGATAGCCTCGCCTTGTGAGTGATCTTTTCCAAAACGCGGATTCCAAATAGTGTCTTATCAAATAAGATGCCTGGAATTATCTGTAAATGGGTCATTCCATCAACCTACACTACTCTACATTACATTGTGATATATCGTAATGTAACGTATAGTACTGTATGAATTTTTTTTATAGAATACCCGTAGGTTCTCCATTTTCAAATACTTCAATTCTTGTAGAACATAGCTTAATATATTTTTTTATATATTATTATATTTTTTCAAAAATTTAATTTCGCGGTAAACATAAAGAAAAAAGACATTATTTTATTAAACAGGAGAAAAAGGGGGTCATAATGAAATACAATCTAATTTAAGCATTATTCAATAAAACTGTGTAGTTTGAACTTTAGAATACATCACGATTTATATGCATTTTGCTTTGATGTTTTAATTTATGCATAACCAAACAATATTACTTCTGCGATTATTTTATCGATTTTGCAAACTTTGTTCGCAAATATTTTTGTAAATAGATACTGTAGAGCTTTAGGAAAAAATACGGGTCTTCTAATTTTAGGCAAAGACTTCAAATTTAAAATATAAAAAGAATTCAAGGCATCAAATTGTTTAGGTGTTCCGGTTGATATGGAATGACTCAAATGCAAGCTTTACACTTTCAATAATGGGTAGTAGCACATGTTATGCTCTCTTCTTCCTGTTGAATGGTGTTTGAACCGTGATTTGTTGTTGTGTTTCCTGCTAATAATAAAACCCAACTGTTGCAACCATTGAATAGTTTTCTTTTTAGTACCTATGGCCTTGTTATAAACTCTTCTCCATTCTGTGTTATTTCATATCACTCTTTTCCAACCTCTCACCCCTCTTTCACCGCTTCGAGCCATTTCGTTCTTGGTCTTTCTCTCGATTTTCTACCTGATAAACCTCCCTCCAGAAGCAGATTTGTGGGCCTCGAATCTAATACCCTGGTGACAGTCCTAGCCATTTCATTCTTTGGACACTTATCTCCTCAACAATTGTGGGTTGTCCATATATTTGCATGAGTTCTTCATTAGTTCTACGCCTCCACTGGTTATTCTCCAGTGTTGGGCAAGATAGGAGAAGTGAATAAATTTCTACAGCGACTAGATGCACTCGTGTTTATTCGCGCCTTGAGTGGGGAGCAGTGTTAACTAGTGATTTACTGAGAGCGGACAACATACGAGTATGTTTAATCGCTGTAGAAATTTATTCACTTCCCCTAACTTGCCCAACACTGTTATTCTCTCTTACTCTTTCATATACTTTTCTCGGCACCCTCCTTTCCCATAAAGCCACTACTTCCGCCTCCCATTGGTTAATCTTCCATAGTTCACTACCATACATCACCACTGGCCTGACAATTGTTTTGTAGATTTTTACTTTTTAGCTTAGTAGGTATACGACAAAGTAAATGAAAGAAAAATGATGATGTTTACATTTTGTTATCGTTCCGCACAGGCAAAACAGTTGACCATAGTTGAAGCAAGTTAGACCTTCATTCATAGTTCAGGTTCGGTTCTTGCCTGATACAAGTTGACGAACACACTACAATCTACACGTTTATTAACTTTTTATTGTAAACTTCTCCTAGACCCTTCACCACAAACTGCACTAAACTGGACGCACATTTCGATAGCAAAGCATCATCATCAGCAGATACACTGAACTAGTGTGTATTAGTGCATGTTTTAGTGCAGTTTGTGGTGAGGGGTCTAAGAGAAGTTGACAGCATTACCAGTACCATAGTTTGGAGTATTTTTGTTAACTTTTTATTAACATTGCTACAGAAACTTTAACTTTGGGTGATTCCGATTTAGAGCACACATTCCTACAACAAAATCTCAGAAGACAAAACGTTACACCACATTTATGCAGCTTTTGGGAGTATTCGTCAACGTGCTTTCTGGTTAAACAGAATCTAATAAAAAAAAATTACCTGCCTTTAGATTATGGACGATTATAACGATTTCAGAGAGAAATAGCCGATGATGGATGACCGCAAAGAATCGTCAAATGGAAGGAAAGAACGAGCAAACCTCAACGGGTACGTAATAATAACGAGAGAGGTATTAATAACTGCGGCAGCTTGTAATTAATGCAGACGCGCATGAATCATTTTTCCCAACGTTTGATAAATGTCCGCTACCGAAAATATTAATCGAAATACGAACGCCCGGATAACTTGTACTCGTGCCAGGCAACTGAACACGTTATTTATTGGCTACATATGAATTACTGATCAAAGTACAATGCAGCACGATAGGTTACGCTCCATAGTCCATAGTACAGGTATAGGTTAGATATATATACGTGCACGGTCTGATCGGAATATTGTATCTATAATGTAGATTTATAGCAAGCGTGTATATTATGCGTTTATATTTAGATAATATAATTTTATATGTGGGTATATAAAACGGGATTGATTTTCATTTTCAACGCATGTCATTTTATTGCCGATATAAATGTATTAATATAGTGTACGAAGCACTGAAAACGAGAAATATACCGATAACGGTATTGTAATAATCCTATTTTAGAAAGGCCGGAACGGGAATACGCTCGCACTGAATTGAAGAAGAAACAGTTGAATTGATCGAAACATCATAATTTATTAAATAATTATGCCATTGACTCATGAACTTTATTCCACAATTTTAATCACTTGGCCAAATTGAGATTCTCTTTATCCTATTTATCCTATTGGTTTCAGTAACAGTAATACGTAAATCTTGAGGGATGCCGAAAATGTCGGCAGATATAATAATAATAATAATATAATAATAATATATATTTGCATCTAAAATGTATAAGAACAGGCCAGTGTCAAAAATACAATAAAACATCTCATATAAAGAAGCACATTACGTTACAAACATTATAAATAATTTACTAACCTAATATTTCTTTTCAATGTACTCTTGAAATGTATAAAATGTATTGTCGATTAAATATTTGCGTAGCTCTATTTTTGTTTTCTTTTCATTAGTAATTTCTTTAATGTAATGTGGAAGGTCATTATACGCCGAAATTATTTTATAAAAAGTTCCTCGTTCATAACTGGAAAGGCTGTGGGAGGGTATTGTTAAGAAATCGGCATGTCTGGTAGACATACCAGATGAAATGTCACGATTACGCATAAACAGATGCTTGTTGGACAGATAAAAGGATACCAAGTTGTAAATATAAAGACACGGTAGGCTAAGAATATTAAGTACTTGGAACAGTGGTTTGACTATGCCTATTTCGTCAGGCTGATGCATTTCCAAAGATAGATTTTTTTTATACTAACACTATACATTATTCTCAAAGGGCAGTAGGAGTTGTGGGAGAACAAATAAATGTATTTCTGCTATTACTGTAATAATCACTGTAAAAAACTTGCGTGATTTTTATGAGTTTAAGAGAGTTCGTTTATTGGATACAGCAACAACAATACGTAATTCTTGAAGGATATAAGGGATCTCGGCAAAAAATAATAAACGATCGTATTCCCAATTCAGAATTGCCATTAGGCGCTACTTCCCTAAGGAATTTCTACAGATTTTCGAATTATCTTAGTTCCAATTCTCTGTGTATCGCGTTCCCTCCACGTGGCGCATAGTGGAATCTACGCACGCTTTATTCCCACGCGCCCGTACTGGATTTACGCAAGTTTGAGTCCCCACCAGTGCCAGGTGCCTATATAAGCCGTAGGGCTATAACTCGTTGTCGTCCTTCGGGTGTGGCACGAATATCGTTTTTTCCATTCTCGTAGGGCTACAATTCGTTGTCGTCCCTCGGGTGTGGCACAAATATAGTTTCTTTCGTTCTCGTAGGGTTATAAATCCTTGTCGTCCTTCGGGTGTGGCACGAATATCGTTTTCTCCGTTCTCGTAGGGCTATAATTCGTTGTCGTCGTTCAGGTGTGGCACAAATATAGTTTTTTCCGTTCTCGTAGGGCTATAATTCGTTGTCGTCCTTCGGGTGTGGTACAAATATAGTTTTTTTCCTTCTCGTAGGGCTATAATTCGTTATCGACCCTTGGGTGTGGCAGGAATATAGTTTTTTCCGTTCTCGTGGGACTATAATTCATTGTCGTCCCTCGGGTGTGGCACGAATACAATTCTTCCGTTCCCAGTTCGATTACCGACCGGTCGTGACGCGGCGCATAATCTCCGTATTTCCTTTTGCTGTTGTCGAACTATTGTTCGTTGTCGTCCTCAGGGTGTGACACGATTTTAGTTTGTGATAGCCAACGTAAACCGTCCCTAGAGCCAAGTAATTTCGATGTGAGATTATTTTCGTTGTTTTATTATCATGCTCAATTTTACGCCACCCCCCTATATATTTGAGACGTGAATTAACGTAGACAGATCTATACAGCAGAAACCACATTTACTACGAACAGCATGCATGCGTTTCATACATATAACGATGTATATAACTGTTCGTATTTGGCATGGCGCGTGGGGGTATGTCCTAAATCAGTAAAGTTTTATTTACATGACGAGCGTCAAAACTGAATAGTGAATCCCTGTATCTATATTTATTTGTTTATCTCACGTGCCTTTTCGATAAATAAGCCGAAAACTCCGTTAGACAAACCCACTATTTCATGATAATTCATTGCTATACATATTGTTGTAATGTATTTAATATTTAATGTGATTTGCTTACCTGTATTTACGTTTGTGCATTTTTTTTTATCTTGTTGTTGACCTGAGGAATAAAAATACAAAAACTAAAGATTTGTTTCAATAGAATATATTTTATTTGTTGCCTACATTACGGTATGATAATGGATAATCACTCACCCACTGAAGCTACCTCACTAGGCTTGATTTTAATCATTATTGTAGGACGTGTTAGTACGCGTCAGTTCTTTTTCAACGAACAAGAAACGATTTGATGTTTACCCGAACTCGATATCACTTTCCGTTTCTGAAATATTGCAAAAAAGTATGCTTTTCCACCGCTCAACGTCATCAACCGTTTTGTAGGCAACCACTTTAGCGCGCGTTCGAAGATTTGAGATAGAGAGAGAGAGTAGCTAATTAGCGAGCAGATAGTAGCATTAACAAGTCATTAGCAGAGAAAGACCGTGACAAAGTTATGTGAGGAACTTGTTGTCAGTATTAATGTAAATTTATAGTAAATAATTCTATATTCCGGAACATAACAATTCATCATTATTTAGAAACGCTGACATATACCCACACTTGCTTGTGCTTACACATATAGAAAACCGTTTCCCTTTCGCGAAACGTTTATCATTATTTCAGGAAGGCGAATGGTACCGGTTTTTCGAGTTCCTAGATCAGTCTGCCGCTGAAATATATTGTATATCTTCGGAGAACAAACACATTCGTAAAGCTGGTCGTGATCCCAGTTTAGCGTTGGCGATCTTCGAACAACGAAGGGAGAATTCCGGTTGTGTTTGACGGAATATATCATCATTTCGTCGCGATATTTCCGTGGTTTATCGTCGCAGCGCAGCGACGCCTGGGACGTCTGTTTAGTCACCGATCCACGGGCGTGCATCCATATATCTTGGTCGCTTTGAAAATCAAACGTTTCGCTATCTACTCCGAAAGCGGTGTTTTATATAAATGAAATGGTCTGGGTTCTGAAATTTCTTACGCTATGAGAAAATATGAGATAAATAATATTATTTTTTTTATATACAGGCTACCCCGTGACGATTTAGACACGAAATATTTTGCCAGGGAATTTGGAAACGCCGCATAATATGGAATGTTTAAGATTACTTTTAAAACCTTTAATTTTAGGTGACGTGACATAAATTGAAAATTTTTAAATTGAACACCCTGTATATTTTTGTAATTTTAAATTCTTTTCGATAAACCGGTTAAATTGATTTATCGCACTCACTGTCTATTATGATTACCTAATAGTTTGTCATTAACAAATGAAGTTATAATCACTACATAAAGCAGTTTGTAAAAAAAAACTCATGCACAAAAAAAAATAAAAGGATTGATTTACTGATAAAACAGTTAAACTTTTATTAATAAAATTTGACATAAAATAAAGGGGAAAATGTTGGTGTTATTGACATAAAGTTCAGATAATAGATATGATACTCTGTATCAGTAAACGTTAATAACGACTATAACATATAAAAATAAAATATTGTAAAAATATAACAGAAAATCCTGCGGTAAGACTCGAACACCGAACGCTTTGGCCAACGCAATCAGTTCACACACGTTATACAAGGAAAATTCTTACGCTAAGAGTCAATTTAAATTCAAGAAAATTTTACGGTTACAAAAAAATAAACTACTAAAATAAAGTGAAATATTTGACTCGATTATATTAGTGGTGAATGAAGCGCCCTGTATATTACAGGCCGATATTTAATCGGTTGATGTTAAATATATAAAATAAAATATAATATATAATAACTGAATGATAAGGTAAACAAATATTTATACTAAATTTGAACTATTTTACTGAGTTAGCAACAGGTAGCACCCTCCGATCCTTGATATAACATAAATAACTTACAGTACCGTTGAATAAAACATAAAAAGAAAACTAAGTGATCGGGGTTGGTTATTTACTAATGAAAGTTTTAAACGCGGACAAAAAATTACAAATAAAAATAAAACGTGCCACTTAGCTTTTACCCTCGATCAGCTGTTACGGAACATGGAGATCCTCTCCTATCCGAACAGATCGTAGCCTCTGGGCTGACTCGGTAATACCCGAAGCAGATGGTCCACTAAATTTCTAAAGGAGGTAGGTTCTCCGAAGTACTTAAAAAGTCGCAGTCCTCAGCCGCACGTGGGTGTTCAAAAGTTCACACAAAACGATGGGAAAATTCCAAAATTAAAATTAAAAGGGGGGTAAAAGAACCTCGCTAAATAACGAGGTTTTACAACGAAGAGAAGAAATACACAGATATGGCGTTGCAGACGCGTGGTTTTCAAATTAAATCCCAGAATATCGGACTCATCTGCCGTGATAATCACGAAGTTTCCACTTCAAACACAAATGAAGATACGGCCAATGATTAATTCAAGCAATCTTCCAATAAAATCCACAGATGTGTGAAAATATCTAAAATTTCAAAAGATAGGAAAATGTACTCGTAAGAACGCGTCTAAACAACAACCAAGAATGACCACGAAGCCGGAAGTAAGAATACGTCACACAACCAATCAGAAGACAGATAAATAAAACAAGAATACGGACATCGAGGTGCCCTCTAACGTCGAAAAGATGTAAACACAGAAAACACAGATCTAAATACACGATCAATCGAACAGATCTATCGATGCGTGGGAATCGATAATACCGACATGTCCGAATCAAACAGACCTAGCCTTAAAAAGAAAACGTCATACAAATATCAAAACATGGGAATCGAAGGAATTTACTAAAATAGAAAGAAATTAAACGAAAATCTAAGACCATTTTAAGTATAAGAAACTATCTGTAAGTAAATGAGAATTACAAGATACAAATTCTAGCTAGGCCGCACTAACAGGGGAAAGAAAACACAATTTGGGATATCGTAGAGAAGAGACTGTCCATTTTACACCATCCTCCACAGACTCTACCACAATTAATCCCCGAAGATCAAGTTGCTTGAAACAAGGTCTCACAAGCAAATATTGACCATGTCATTTTTGTCGATGCCTGGACGTGTATAGGAGTGTACTCAGCTGCGGGATTACTAAACACATTATTAATTATTTTTTGTTGTATTACATGTTAATGAAATCTCTTGCTTATCGTTTTATTTTTGATTTAAAGCTATCACATTGCCAAAAGATCGAGTTGAACAAGTTATTCTTCTAGGTGTAACACTGTCACAAAGGATATTTTTATGTTTGTGTTGTTACTATAAGACTATCTAGCAGGCTTATCCACAGCTATTGTAGCAAAGTGCAAATAGATATTGCGTATCAAAACCACAGCACGGATTGTAGTGCAAAGCTATCGCGCTGTGCTCCAGCTAATACCTGCAAATGCAACGACGATCCAGTTTAAGTGATGTACCATGTCCTGCGAACAGATAAACAAATGGAATTACCTAAGCAGCCCCTCTCCACGCCGCGCCTTCTACTACTACCATCACGAAAGCACCCGGTGGCGCCCTCTACCATGTCCTTGAATAATATATTGTAGTTGGGGCAAGAGGTCGTACTGTACAAGTGAACCCGACTGCATTGCGGGCATTGTGTGTGCCGCTAGACAGACAGTCGACAGGACAATGCTTACCACCGCCAGGACATAAATCCGGGACAATATAACCGGAAGGACAACTATATGCGCCGGGAAGTGCTGCGGATCACGTCCTCGCCTCCCAACACAACACACAACACACACACATCCTCCCCGTGGATGCCGTCGGAGTTCGGACCGAAGGCGCGGTGGGCCGGGCGCGCGCCCCGTGTATACGCAATCATACTATTTGTCAGATTGCGGAGTCCCGGAATATATATGGGCCGAGTTAAGAACTTGAGCTTTAATGTGTCACAAAAAAGAACCAACTGGAAGAGATGTTTTATGTGTGTGTGTGCGTTTCGTAACCCTTTTGTACTCCCTTGTAATTTATGGACGTTCGGTAATGCGGATGACGTTAAATTATTTTCGCTGTATCTTTATCTAATTCGCTAAGATCGAATTACTGCATCGAATATGTTTTCGATGCAGTAATAGCGGAATCAGGTTAGAAGAAAAAAATATTTAAAAATGCATAATATATGTAAATTTGAAGAATAGTTTGTAGAATTCCATAAATAGCGTTGGTATAAATTGCCAACGTTAAGTGATGTAAGTACACAAGGTTTTTTTTTTTTGCTGCGGGTGGCATCGTACAGTTTTCTCAAACACTCTACTACGTAAACAGTTTTTACCCAATAATCATCACCTAGATCTTATTGTTTGGGGCAGAAGCTACCGACATTTTAATTGGTATTTTCACACACATGCTTCTTATATTGGCTTCAGCTAATTTAGAAGCAAGACCGCAAACTGGACAACTGTAACTCTCTCTCTTATTGTTTTGACACAGGCAAGAGCTAAGTCAATTCAGAAAAATCTGATTTACTGCTGCACTCATCCTGAAATAGGCAAGGGACTTATTTCTTGCATGAGGAAACTAGACGATTAAACCGCACTGCGATATTGGAAGCAATTTCTTGATTATTGCTTTGCATTTCTATGTACACTGAGGGAAAGAAATGCATTGATTTAACCAAAATACGCATAACCAACCAAAAAATTTGCATTAAATACGGCCCACCGAAATTTATTGTTAGATTAAAATTTACGAGTTGTTGAGATATATTTGTTAACTTAAAAATAATAGACTCGTTGATTCAACTGAACCCTCAATTTCAATTTAAACAAGTTTAATCGTTAATGCAACACTTCAGTTTAGTTGACGTAACATTGGTTTTGATTTGTCAATACAGCTCTAAGTATGTTGGAACAACAAAAAAAAATGTTTTGTTTCACGAGCATTGCTGCTTACCGTAACTTCGAAATTGTGTTGAAACTACAAAAACAAATTCTTGCTTCAATGCATCTTTATGGTTACATTAGCAAATAAAACGTGTTGAGTGCACAAAATTAAGAGTGTCAATGCAAACATTTTTTTTGGTTGATTTGAAGCAAACAATTTGTTCATTCAAATAATCTCATTTTGGATCTTTTGGAAATTTTATTAACTGCAAATTGGGGTTTGAAAACAAAATATGACTAACTTAGGTTCATATATTTATTAATAACTTCACAACAGTTATAAAGTACGAAATATGTAAGTACACTTTACAATAATAGTAGGTATATAAAAGTAACGCCTAAAAACATTTATTTACAAATACATTGGAATACACTTCCGACCATCACCGACAACGTATGTAACATAAATGAATTGCAATAAATGAGTTCCTTCATATAAATACAACGTGTTTCATCAGTTTGTGTTATAATAAATGCCTGAAAATGATCATTATATTCTAATGTTTCGTACACTTGTATTACAAAAAAATATCTTACTCGTTCGTCCCCCATGGCTAGTATTAGAACTCACAATATATCACGATATCACGAGCTACGAACGAAGACAATCTGATATCTGATGGTTTGCAACAGCAAGCAACCGATCAAATCACGCCACAACATTGATCATGGTAATATACCTATGTACATTAATATAGGAACATTCCATAATATACAAACACTGACTTATTAAATCGTATTACAAGCTAAAAAAATTAAAAGCTAGAAATAATATACATTGTAATTATGATATTGTTTTCTAGAAAAGGACTTTCTACATAATAATTACTATACATAAAACGTATAACGTAGTACCTATATATCCATACTTTTAATATCTACATATGTAGATGCGCAAAGCGCAAAACATCTTTTTTTGGTTAAGTTAACCATTTTTTAGTTTCAATATTATGCTATGAATGTTTTCCGTCAACTACTAAGATTTTTTTGTTTTAACATTACCATTTCGGTCCATCCAAACAAAAACTTAGCTTCAACCATCTAAGATTCTTCAGTCAACAGATTTTTTTAACAGAAATAAATAGTTGCGCAAATGACTCATTTTAGTTGGATTAAATACAAAATTTGTTGCATTAACACCTTTTGTGTTAACATAGTAGTTATGGTTAGGTTAACGCATTTCTTTCTCTCAGTGTAATTTTCTGTACTTTTGTTGTATGTATATTTGCTCTCTGCCCGCTGAAAATAAAGAGCTTGATTCTGCTAATTTTACCCCGCTATTTATATATAACTCATCTCTTGTATATATAATTTTCCGTGCGTAAATAAAACTGTTTAATCAAAATACCCGACTTTTGACTGAATAGGATTGTAACCCTGGCTTACTCATGTTACTTAGCTACTAGTAGAGCAATTTAATTAATGTATTTTGCACACTGTCAAATTATTACTGGTAGCCATAACCTTTTTTTTTATCGCCTGTCAAACGTATAATAAATTTAGTCTACAGATCCATTTGTGGTAGCGCCATCTGTGTTGCAAGGGATTAGTTCGCTGGGTTAGGAAACTACACAAGTTGCTATTTAATTTATTGTTATATGGAATAATTAAATAAATTTTATTTATTTTCATTCTACAATATCTTTCGTTGCAAATTAACCCCGGCAAAATAGAACTCCGTTACATAATTTGGCGCATGAGCATCTAATTTCCTGTGTTGGTATGTTCCAATAGAGAGCATTCAAAACTAGAACTCCGTTCAAAAATTTTGCTGTTACCTAGTAATGTCAGATGTAGAAGCACCGTTACACACCTTAGATTGTGGTGGAAAGTATAAATACATGGTCGTAAGGGGAAGACATTAGAAAAGAAGGCCACTGTACATACCATAATTTTCATTTGAAGAACTGACATAAAATTAATTAGGTACCTAACTGTAATATATAAATATATAGAATAACAAAAAAACGATGTAAAGTGTATAGCAATTATAAAAAAAATCTTCAATAATCAATAATCGCCTATAATGGTAACTACTTCCGTATCTTGTTGTCCATATTTCTGCACGACGTTATGCTACTCATACTGTCAGTTTCTTCATAACAAACTGGTCGGACATGGTGAATAAATTGTCAGATCTATGGACTGTTTGTTAATTGATCTAAGGCTTGTCCTAAATAAATAAAAATTATTGTTAAATTACCACATGAGACATATAAAAGTAAGCAGAATTCATAGTTAAATTCATACATAAGTGTGTTTAAAATAAATAAAAAGTTATTGTTAAATTGATTTCGTATGTGATGTAACTCTTAATATCAAATGTTTTAGAATTAAACATTCATTTTATTTAGCATTAAAACAATTTGATATCTGATAGTAATTTGAAAAATAAGGAAATGTTGATTTCAATAAAAAAAATTAACAAAACAATGAAATTTTATCTAAATACATTTTGTTTTTGTCCCATATTAAATATAAATATTTCTAACAATCTTCCGCCCTCAATAATATGCAATATAAACGAAAACAACGGCCTGTTATGGAGTCACTTATTTTTATTGTTGATTAATTACTTAAATAACAGCAAATACAAATATATTTATCTTAATATATTTATGTTTAATTTGGCCAACATTCTTTCTTGGTGTAGACGTACAACTAGAATAATAATAACAATGACCTGGATCTCCCTATGTTGGTGAATTACATTCAAGATTATCTTGCGTCCGCACAATATCTCCTCACAGATGTTTCACCTAATTAAAAACAAATAATGATATCTCTTGTTTGAGTTGGCAATTAGTTCCTTCAATATGGTCTAATGTGCTACCTATCGCTCGCATGCTGGAAGGGATAAGAGAATTAATCTGTTCCTACCGCAACTTCCACTATAATCATTTTCTTAATGGCTTTGTGTCTAGTCCTGAAATCGGTGATTTATACAATTTTAATCCACGAAAAGGGGGAAAGGAAGTATACGTAGAACCGGTGCCGGCGTAGTTTCCTTTCCGAAACAAATACCGGTCGTTAAAGCCGAGCCCAGTCAAACAACACAACAGAACAAAATACAGGGGCATTTCAATTGAAATGAGTCACCTCAAATAACTCTTTACTTGCTGGGATTTGTGGAGGGTGGGAGACAACTTTTAAAATTTGAATAGAAAAGATGGGTCTTGCGACCACTCATACAAAAGATCTTTTAATTATCTTTACGGCAACATGTATCAAAAAGTGCCTAATTTGAATCAAATTCGGCTCCTGACAATATTGAATGGCAGGGCCAATCACGCGCCAACTGCCCGGCCGTCTGCGTCTGACTCACACGCTTGCCTACCGTGATAGTGGAAGACTCTCCCCGCACAGTGCCGAGCACTGACGAGATGACTCGATCAAAACCAGCGAGCAGCGGGCTACGAAACGGCTGGCACCACTTCAGTGTAATTTTGCATATACTGCGACCACCCCCTCCTTCCGCTAGCTCCGCACGGATACCTACAAACGTCTAAAAATCGGGACCAATATAGACGTGGCCCCAGTTCGCCGCTTGTCTGCGTAAATAACTACAAAGCGCGTTTGGTGGCATCAAATCATGGGAATCACAACGTTCGTTCTGTACTTAAATGTGTGTGTGTGTGTGTACATATATTTATCGGTAATTTTACAGAAAATAAAAGCTTTTTAGTGATAAATAAAACTGCTTTTGTTTGAACTTAAATGTAAATCTTTATCGTACTGCTGTGGCAACCCACATACCGCGAGTGTATTTTGTGTTGCATATTTGATTTGCTTAAAACTGCTGAATCTTTGTGTCAAAAAGAGAAATTTTCATAATAATAATTTAGTTTGTATAAATTTTAGTTAAAGAGTTAACTGTTTGATTTATTTAATTAAGTGTTCAGTTTTTTTTAAATTAATCCAATTCATTTGTTTGTCTTTTGTATGTTGGCGTAAATGTTGTACGTCTGCGAGGTTTTCTGTTGAAAAACGACTAGAGATTTTGTGCGTTGCGTTGTACGCAGCTGTTGAATTTTAAGAGGCAGTTCCTTGGTAGACGCTGACGTAAGTACATGTATTTGCGATTTCTTTGCTGCCATTTTGTATTTCGTTTTTATATCATAATTTGATTCGCGTTAATTGTTTTATTTCGTCCATCAAGGAATTCGCTAAATAATAATTGTTATTATATTGGTGTGTGCACACTGTAGGTGTAAGATCATTTATTATTTTCGTGCAGGAAGATAGATTTTAGTTGTAATTTCTCTCATTATATTTTAAAGAATTAATTTTTCCGTTTTTCTAGTTGTTGCTGTTTCATTTTTAATTTTTAATCACCTCGGGTTGGGTGAATAGAAGCTTTGTGCTTGCATTTAGTTTCATTCTTGTTTTTTTTTTACCAGAAATTGTCCACGTTTAATTTATTTTATTTTAATTTGAAACCACGTAGATTGTTTAAAAAAAAAGAATTATCTTCCTGAACTAATTAATCTTTTGCTTTGTTATAGGAAATAGTATTGTCCTATTGTAATTTAAAGTCACAAGCAGTTTTTAAATTTAGGCCAAAACCCTCTGTTCACGGTTTTTTTTTTTTCTGCAAATTTGTAATTAATTTTTTTTTATAACAAATTTCGGATTGTTAATTGTTGAGTTAAAATTCTGTTCTTTTATTTTAAATTAAACCTTTTCAATTTTTGGGGTAATTGAGAAAGTCAGATTTCTTTCACCCACAATTTACTAGTCATGGTTAGATTCAAGTTTTAATTCGCGAGGGTAACTCTGAGGTTAATTGTTCTTTTGCGCCCTTTAATATTTTATCCGTTGAGCTAGCTAAGTTAATTTTTCTTTTTTAATATTCATTTTGCAAGTTCATTTATTACAATCAGTACATACACAGCAGTACGTAAGTCGATCGTACTTGATGTATCAAAGTCTCATGCGCACTATATCACGTAAACCAAGCACTGTAAATGCCAATACCGGAGTAGAAGACGTATAAGCAACACGCTCCTATTGCATCTGGGGTCTTACTGAAAAAGAATAAGGGGTTATCTAGTCATTCGTATTTTTTTTAATGTCAGAACGGCTTCTACACCATTGCAATCGAAAATTCTCCCTCGACATGCCATCTGGCATTTGAGAATAAGTGGGATGATATTCGGCAATCATGCAGGGTGCCAGCCGGCTCGTCGGCGAGGGAGTGGGTTGATAGTAACACAAACCCAAGATGGATAAAAATTTCAGCGCCACCTGCTTAGGTTTACTTATCCTGTCATGCCCTCAAGATAAGCAGAAATCCACGGTGTTAAATGAAAATCGATGGGTAAAGTAGTTTGCAAAAACTCATACAACAAATAAAAAAAATAAAAGAATTGATTTACTGACAAACAGTTAAAATTTTATTAATAAATTTAACAATGAGATAAAGGAGGAAAATGTTGTTAACCTTGACATAAAATTCAGAAAATAAATATGTGATACTCTGTATTATTAAACATTATCGAGTATGAATATAAATTAAAAATATTGTAAAAATAACAGATAGTCCTATGGTAGGACTTGAACACCGAACACTTTGGCCAACGCAATCAGTTCACATACAGTTATACAAAGAAAATTCTTACGCTAAGAGTTAATTTAAATTCAAGAAAACGTTACTGTTACAAAAAAAAAACTAAAATAAAGCTAAATATTTGACTCGATTACAATAGTGGGGAATAAATCACCCTGTATATTACAGGCTGATATTCAATCGGTTGATGTTTTAAATAGTTATATTGAATTTGTTAAATAAATGAAAATATATAATAACTGAATGATAAGGTAAACAAATATTTATACTAAATTTGAACTATTTTACTGAGTCAGCAACAGGTAGCACCCTCCGATCTTTGATATAACATATATAATTTACTGTATCGTGTAAGAAAACATAAAAAAAGAAACTAAATGATCGGGGGTGGTTATCTACTATTGAAAATGTTATACGCGAAAAAGATAAATAATAATAAAAAGGAAACGTGCAACTTAGCTTAGCCCCGATCAGCTGTTAGTGAAGCGTAGAGATCCTCTCCTATTCGGACAGACAGATCGTAGCCTCTGAGCCGACTCGGTAATAACCGAAACCAGGTGGTCTGTGTAATTGCAAAGGAAGTAAGATTAACCGAAAGACTTAAAAGGTCGCAGAAGTCCTCAGCCGCAAGTGGGTGTTCAAAAATTCACACTAAACGATGGGAAGATTCCAAAATTAGAATTAAGGGGGATTAAAGAGACCTCTAAAACACAGAAACCCCAAAATTAGTGAAAATAATAGGAGTGACAAGATTTGCTTACCGTTAAATAACGAGGTTTTTCAACGAAGAGAAGAAAGATACAGAAATGGTGTTGCAGACGCGTGGTTCTCAAATTATATCCCAAAACATCAGGCACATCCGCCGTAATAATCACGAAGTTTCCACTTCAAACACAAACAAAGATACGGCCAATGATTATTTCAAGCAACCGTCCAATAAAATCCACAGATGTGTGAAAATATCCAAAATTCCCAAAGATAGGAAGATTTACTCGTAAGAACGCGTCTAAACAACAACCAACAAGGAACAGGAAGCCGGAGGAAGTGAATACGTCACTCAACCAATCAGAAGACAGATAAATAAAACAAGAATACGGACATAGAGGTGCCCTCTAACGTCGAAAAGATGTAAACACGGATTAAGGGATCTGAATGGAACACCGGTCGATCGGACCCATAATGCCAGTGTGATGAAAAAAACCGTAACATATTTGCTTTCATTATCATGCTGATGACTGTTAAATAAATATACCGTCCGTAAATTACAAAGTCCATAGGACACCCCAACCCTTGATATGACAATTGACAGGTTTCGGAATTTTATATAAATCACAGGAGGTAAAGAGTTATTTGAGGTGACTCGTTTCAATTAAAATATCCTGTATAATACAACGAAATGGATAAACCTTGACGTCCGCGGACGATATTAATCCGAGTGATCCGTTTTGTGTTTCCAGGGACGAAAACGAGGTGTTCCGAGAGGAGAGGGGGTGGAGGGGGGAGACGTTGTTCGACGAACAATTGGAAAGCGGTCTTATTAATCAAGAAACTGCGGTTTACAAACCGCAGGTGTCTTCCTGTTTATTAATTAGGAGGAGTCGCGTTTCGCCGATTTCGAATATAAAACGGAAGAGTAAGGGGAGGAGAGGGGAGAGGAGGGGGGAGAGGGCTAGAGCGCGCGCGAAAAGAAACGGATCCCGACGGTGGCTGAATTCTCGCCCGGAATGAATTATGCGCGTTTAAAAGGGATGAGGCGACGCGACGCGCGGCCCTATACCAGGGAGAATTTTTAAGATTCACGGAAACTTTCCCGGGATAATGCTCTCCGGCGCGCCTTGTCGAGAAAAGTTTGACGGGACGGTCGTTTCAGATGGGGAAGGGAGAGGGTAGTCTCTACCCCTTCCCTGCCCCTTTCACGGAGGAATCTCTTACTACAGATTGCTTGCGGTAATTATTTTGTCTTTATTTAGAGGAGCCGCGCGTTCGGTTGTATAATTTTAGAATTTACGAGAATGTCCTGCGAAATTAATGTATTGTAATTTATTTCTGCACCTATCTTCCTCCCGGGTATTTCTTTTTTGAATTACCTTACGGCGCGGACTTAATCCTTTATTTTGTCCGGGGGAAAAAAAAATTACGGAACGGATTTTGTACGAAGCAAGTTTTATATACCGAAAGAGTTAAATCTAACCGTAACAGAGGTTATGTCAACGCTTTTTTTAGAAGATAAATTGTCGCTTCGAACACGCACTGAACCAAAAATGGGTCCTGAAACAATGAAAGAAGTCATTGTTCAAATGAAATAATGCATTAAAATTGGTCACAAAAAACAAGTATGAAAAAGATTTTATTAAATGACAACGAAATCATTCATTGCATTAATAAAACCAAAATCATTGAAAATGAAATGGTGGAGGGAGGGAGGGGGGGTTAAGGAGGGCAAGAGTACACACTTAATCTAAGAATATTCGTTTAGATGTTAAACGATTTATTAAATACTTACTTTTTTTGCTATGAAAGTTTAAAATATGTTAATACATCTTTCTTTAACCGTCATAAAAAAATATGAATAATACGTTACAAAGGCGTACTCTTGGAAGAGGGATGTTACTACTGTATCAGGATTTACTTAGGATTTCAGATCGAAATCCTAAATAAAAAACTGTGTGAAAAGTATCTGAACTATTTTTTGCAATTTTAAATAATAAGAAAGTTATGCCGTATACATATAATAGAAATTGAAGAAAAATCATTTTTTCTTAAAATATCTCGAAAACGGTAAATTAAATTTAAAATTTGATTTCACCAATGTTTTTATCTCGGGAAAGTACTTGTGGACCAATTATTGATTAAGAAAATATCTAGAGGTGGCATAAGTCAAAATCACTTTAAAAATCTGTACGTCAAGACTTATAGTGTATTAATTTATCTTGCCACGTTTACACCAACACGTTAATTTTAGATTAATTTTAATTAACACTTAAGATACGACATTAGTAGCAGAGGGTGCAGACCCAGGAAACACATTGATACAATGAGGTCGTAAATGGTCCCCCCCCCCTGATAACTTTTGAATGGTATGAGATAGAGCAATGAAACAAAAACCAAGTGAAATTAGAGATAATTTGTGATTTTTTGCCTATAGAGATACGCAAATGGCTTCTGATGTAAAATAGAGGGCTGCGTTGCTGCTTTTTAAAATTTTAAATGGGAAGTAATTTCATTTAGAAGCTCATTTGGAAGATATTTCTATTACTTTTATGGCAATGCAAACAGTTTTACGATTTTCGAAATTTTTACCAACTTATCCAAGATTAATAATTGGAGTACATACGTTACTTTTTCGATAGCCCTCGTATTCGCTTTTTGGATATAGTGTACAGAAACCTGTAATTACAGTAATCTGTAACATAGTAACCCCCCCACACTGGTATGTATGTATGTAGATAGAAGGGGGATGTTACATTGCGACCTAAAAGATCTGTTGTGTCCCCTATTCTTGCTGCTTTACAGCTGGCCTTTCAATCCTATTCCTTTCAGAAAGTGTAGGATGTCAGAGGGCCCCAGTCTAGGTAAGTTTCCCTCTTCGATTTCACATGCTCCCAGGTGCAACGTCCTCGAGTTGCAAAGTGCTACGCAGTTTGAAAGGAGGTGGATGGGTGTTTCATCCTATTCCCCACAAAATCTACATTCAGATACCTTTTCCAATCCAAGCTTACTCAAGTGTCCTTTCAGTCTGCAATGGCCTGAAAATATTCCTGTGTATATGCGAACGTTATTCTTACTCAGGTTAACGCATTCTGTAAACCTCTTGTGGTTATAAGTTCCCAGAAGAATTTTACTTTGCCTCATTCCCTAGAGATTTTCCCAGTAACTGGATTTTCTCTGCTCCATTTCTATTTTTAGTTTCTTCAGTATTGTACTGCTACTTAACCCGCATAAGGGTTCAGGCCCTACAAAAGGCATTCCAGCCCCTTTTTTGCGAGATTATCCGTTATTTTGTTTCCTTCCACTCCTGTGTGACCCGGAACCCACAGAGGGTTACTTTATTCCTTTTGCCTAGCTCATTTAATTTCCCTAGGCATTCCCAGATCATCTTGGAACTGATTTCATATGAGCTCAGCGCCTTGATGGCTGCTTGACTATCAGACATGATGATAATCTCCTGCTTTCGATAATTTCTATCCGTATTGAACTGAACACATCTTTCAATAGCGTGTATTTCCGCCTGAAATATACTCGGATACTTTCCCAGGCTTTCGAAATATGTGGTTCTAGGCCCATATATTCCTATTCCAGTTCCCTCTGCCGTTTTGGAGCCATCAATATACCATTTGATGGCATTTCTATTCAAGTTCAAGATGGTGTTATGATTCCACTCGCTCCTGTTACTGAGCTTTATGATGAATTCCTTCACAAAGCTGATCACCGTCAGGAGATTGAGGTCTATGCCTAATCATTCCTTCCTTGACCATTCTGAGTGTGGTTCTTTTTGTGGTGGTTTTGTGGTTTCAATACTACTGGACTGGTAACTAGCCACTGTCCCCTGAAAAAGCATCTATACAAGACAGGTCGAGTAAGCGAATCGTGGTGCAGAAGATGCGAACTACAGGAGGAAACGAATTTTGGGAAGGATCTATTGGGGCCCTCGAGGGTTCTCAAGTTTCCACTGGGCAAGAGACTGGGTTTTACAGAGAACACCAAACTGCTCGAGTAGAAGTAAGAGATTTAATAGGGACGATATAATGACCACCTAGCGAAAGTGCCTGGACTGTAGATGCCCACCCTAAGTTAAAGAAGGAGAAGGGGAAGTTGTCCTGATGCATACAAAAATATTTTACTTCGTGCAATAAATAGTTGATTTGATTTCTCCACATTTCAATGAAGGTAAATAATTCAGCTGTAACCAATTGTAATTAAGCAACCACAAAAAACAATGCACCAATAATCATTCAACCAGATCCCTACGTGAAAAAAAAGCGTTACACGTGAGAAGTCCCCCCTTATAATCATTCCAATTGGAATTTCGGCGCTGTTCACAATGCCCCTTTCTTTAATCTCCAATTTTGAAGCTACATCAACTGTAAACGCGTTTAATTAAATCTATTGTCAATTTTGCTATAATTAAACAATTATCGGATTTAATTCGTGCTCATCAGATGGTACAAAGCGTACAACGCGATGTTTGTAATTGAACGAATCTCTCGTATCTCCTATGACGCGACTGTCCGTCCTCTCTTTCGATTTTCGGTCCGTCCATTCCCCCATGCTGCTGCATCGCTATGTGGCGTATATAGAATGAACTTCCTGTGTGCGCAATTCGACCCGTTCGATACGAACAATCCGCAATTATTGCGATTAATACGCGTGCACGCCTAATTTATTCGTTCTTGATGCGAACTTTAGCGCGCTCGGCAACGGTCATATTTCGGCGTGTTATTGGTTTTTGTCGAATGTTTGGTTTGCGGGCCGCTAGAGGCGTCATTACTATGGTAATTGGTGTGTTGGAGCGTTGCACTGTTGGACTATCCGGCAATACAATTATTATTGGGTGATAAATGATTATTAAGGCTGTTAAATTTGCGTTGATGTATGCAATTTGAATGGTATTAGTACAAGTACAAGCAAAAACTTACTGGAAGAGTATGTTTTGCTATGGAAATAGGTATATGGAATATCATTTAAAACAGGTTTCATAGCCAAATGAAGAAGCAATTGTAAGTTGAGGTGAATAACTCTACAGGCAAATTTAGAATTTGTTAAAAATGACTATAAAGACAGACCATTTTAGGATTAGTTTCTAGTTATAATCTTAGATACAGGGTGTATCAGATATAGAGGTAAATATAATAATATGTAGCAGCTGTAATCATATACAATCAAAAAGTCTTAATGCACAGGGGGTCTATCTGTAAGCATTAACGAGAATTTTTTTTTTGTAAATGAAGTGGGCTAGAGCCGCACCTGTGCCCAACATAAATGCTGTCCCGAGTATACCCCAGTGTTGGGCAAGATAGGAGAAGTGAATAAATTCCTACAGCGACTAGATACACTCGTGTTTATTTGCGCCTTGAGTGGGGAGCAGTGTTAACTAGTGATTTATTGAGAGCTGACAAAAATACCAGTATGTGTAATCGCTGTAGAAATTTATTCACTTCCCCTAGCTTGCCCAACACTGGTATACCTCCACATACCACTTTCATTCAGCCATTACCGCTGTTAGTTTTGTGTGGATCGCCGCTTGGAGTGCAAGCCACTTCGAACATTTTATTTAAATTCTTCCCGTCTCGAAAAAAAACGATGCTTTTCAGGACCATCATGATTTCATATAAAGAAAAACGAAGCTTGATGCATCGGCAAAAGCGCGGGAATGTATAGATTCATTTTCGCGCGACATCATAGTAAAAAGGCGTGTTTGCAAATTTTCTGTATCTACATTTATTTCTGTGTAATTCGATTCAATTCATTTTGCGTTATATGATTAAAAAAATCCAAAAGTAATTACTAAGATTCATGTGGTACCGTTTATTAACAACTAACTCCCGATTCGACAAAGCAAAAGAAAAATATTTACGTTTTTTGTAACTACTGAAGTCGCATATCCGGTGAAACACGAACGACTTATCAGGATATTAAAAATAATACTTTGTAGCCTTACGTAGAATGCTCTTAACAAAAAAAGAATGTTTAAATTATAAAAAGAAGAAATTTAAAATGCCTCAGTTTTGCTATTTTTACAAGGGCCTTTATTTGTTCAGAATGACGTTAAATGAACTTACGGCATACCATTAAGAATAATACTAAATGAGTGCAATGTATTTATACATAATACCACGTTTAGCGGGTGCTTAACATGACGTTTCCTTGCATCAGGCCCGGACTAAAGAATTTTTGGCTCTAAATTTTACTTTTTTTATTCTTTAATGATGAAATCCGGTTTCGGTGGGTTTGTGTTTTATATATCGTGTAGTTAACACCCAAGCAAAATTTACTTTTTTATTTGATACACCCTGTATAATGTGATCTTTATTTTATTTATTAATTTTAGTTTACCTGTTATATTTTGCTCGGGAGATTTTTCATTTTTCGGGATGTTTATTCGGTAACATTTGCTGTATTCCCCTCAAACTAGAGTAAATAACCGATATCTTAATGTCAGTTACTGGTTATCCATTTAATTTCGAATGCAGATTACTGGTAATTTTAGTTTAAATTCTCATATTGCTTGTGGCCGCGAAAGACGATGGCTGTTGAATACGTATTTTTGTATTAAATCAACTGTTTTTTATAGTATTTATGATTACAACAAACGTATCTGTGATTTAAGAGTCTCAAAATTGGAAACACCTACCATTTTAGTATTGAAATAAAGAGTTATATTTGTTTTGTGTTAAAACACTCTTTTATTTGCATGTTTGGTGTGTTTTGACAACGATTTATGATAATTACTTTATCTCAAATTTAAATAATCAGAGAAGGGGGCTTTGGGGGTACGCTCTTTACATATTTTTACATATATCGATAACACGGATAGTGAATATTACAGTTATCAAATATAATACTAGTATACTTCATTTACTATAACAGACGAGGTACGTCATTACTTGGAAATTCGGGCCATGCAATACCATATTTTAAAATAACCAACTAACATATAATATTCATGTTCAACTAAAGATGCTGTGTTGGTGCCTACTGCTTTTCAAATTGCATGCTTGTCACATCTTCCCAATGTATTCCCACCAATTTAGTTATAGCTGTCAACTGTCAAAGGGTTATACTCTGCATTTGGTATATATTTATTTAAAATAAGTTGCAAACATAAGCAAAAATTTCATCCATAAGTAAACAAGGAATTACATCCACTAACCCAAAACGAAAATGCATACGAAATAAATGTTGTAAAAACTGATTATTCTACTCATCGTCAATGTGCTATTGGAAACACAATTTATGACAAGTACGAAAACAGTGAGTATAAAAAAATATTGTTTACAGAAGTGGTTCTTTCACATACATTTTTCAGACTAACATAAGACATCAAACATTTTGAACAGTGCTCTTAAAGAAAAAGACATTTTCATGGTTGAAACACATTGTTGTGGTAGATGTTATTTGTTCTCAAAGAAAAGGAAGTTTGTTACGAAACGATGGATGAAATATGGCAGATCGGAGGATGCATACAATTGCATAAAGCGGATTGAATTAAATTAGTCTGAAAATTTGACGTACTTGGTGTACAACATATTGGAAACGAAATTCAGAAACAGTAAATCAGAGAGACTGGTTTGGATAGAGAAGAAACTTGCATACTAATCGTTACTGTAAATACTTTAAGCGATAATGGTCCCGATTAAATTTATTGTACTCACTTATGCCTTTTTGTTATTTTTTCCATTGCTATCATGATTAACATACTTTAAATCCTGATTTTCAAAAAGAATCATCAGTGATATTAACGGTATATGTTATTTTTAAGAGTTTGTTTATTCACTTGTCAAAAGTGTTTGACAGTTAAATAACCTAACGGTTTGTTTACGTTTTGACAAACAGAAAATTTACAACACGGTCATGACGTCATAGCAAACTGACTCACGTAGTACCTCGTCTATTATAATAAATGAACTATACTTCTACTATACTTCATTTATCGTAACAGACGAGGTACGTCATTACTTGCAAATTCGGGCCATGCAATACCATATTATTAAAATAACCAACCAACATATAACTTATTCATGTTCAATTAAAGATACTATGTTGGTGCCTACTGTTTTTTAAATTGCGTGTTTGTCACATCGTCCCAATGTTTTCCCACCAATTTCGTTATAGCTGTTAACTGTCAAAGGGTTATATTTTGCGTTTCTAGTAGTGTGTGAAAATTTGTGTTTATACTTGGTATATATTTATTTAAAATCAGTTGTTATTACAACTAAACCATGCCGAAACCATTGTGTAAACAATCTAAGGAGTTAATAGTTTCGTAAATCGCGTATTTTGAAGCAGAACGCGAGAACAACGGGCCATTACTCCCGTTAACTTCTGTGCGAGAAGTATATAATACATATATTTTTAATGTCATATTCTTAACAGTATTTCGTTTTAGAGAGTATCGAGTGCTCTAAACATTCATATAGCAACAATACATAAAATTTCGTCCATGATCAAACACGGAATTACGCCCAGTAACCCAAAACGAAAACGTATACGAGATAAACCTGTCCGTAAAATTGATGATTTTACTCAATGTGCTATTAGGAACACAATTTATGATATGTATAAAAACAGTGAGTATATACAAATATTGTTTGCAGAAGTGTTTATTTCACATATAATATTTTTCAGAGCAACATATCACATTAAGCACTTTGAACAGTGCTCTTAAAGAAAAAGACGTTTTCAGTGGTTGCAACACATCGTTGTGGAAAATACTACGTGACATAGGCTTTCGTTATAAAAAAGACGATCCTAAACGTGGTTTAATGGAGATTTCACACATTGCGATAAAAAGAATTACTTTCATGCAACAATATATACGTCTCAAAAATGAGAATGTACGTCAGTTTGTTTTTCTTGATGAAACCTGGATCTTTCAAGATGGTACTACAGGCAAATCTTGGCAAGACGCAACTAGGAAAACTGTTAAAGCATCGAAAGTTGGTGGAAGAAGATCTATAGTTTTACATGCTGGAAATAGTGACGGATTTATACCAGGAGCAGAACTAGTATTTTCATCCCGTTGCAAGAGCTTAGATTATCATGGTGATATGAATCGTGAGAATTTCTTAAAGTGGTTCGAAACACAGCTTCTTATAAATCTAGAAAACCCTTCTGTCATTGTAATGGATAACGCTAGTTACCATAGTACCATCCGGAATAAACCACCAACAGCTTCATCGACGAAACTTGAAATTCAGCGCTGGCTCACTAACAATAATATTGATTATGATAGCACTGCATTAAAATACAGCTACTCCACCTGGTTGAGCAGCATAAACCACAACCGGTATATGAAGCTGATGAATTAGCGGAATTGTATGGTCATATGGTCTCCGTCTTCCTCCGTATCACTGCATATTTAATCGATTGAACTGATATGGGGCATCACAAAAAGATACTATGCTAATCATGTTGGTAAATATGGCAGATCGGAGGAAGGAGCACGAAATTGTGGAAGGAAGCGTTGAATCAAATTACGGCAGGAGTTTGGTGTAATAGTATACAACATACCGAAAAGGAAATCCAAAAGTGGTGGAACAGAGAGGTTGGTTTTGACAGAGAAGAAACTCTCGAATTAATAATAACTGCAAATACTTTGAGTGATACTGATTCTGATACTGATTTTGATTAAATATATCAGTATCTTGCAGCATGAGATTGTTTTAATCGGAAAAATGAATCTGAACTGGGGCCTGAACTTGTTGGATGAACTCTAAGATAAGGTCCGCTCTACAATTAACCCTAGTGGTCGCAGTGGGCAGAACAATTAATCAAACCATGGATATGCTATCTTTTACTCAAATCGACTTAAATACATCACACAAAGTTTTTTTTATGTTTGTTATGACATATAAAAACAGTGAGTATATGTAAATATTGTTTACAGAAATTGTTTATAAATATAAAATACTTTTCAGGTCAAAATATATCATATTAAACACTATTAATAGCGTTCTCAAAGAAAAGGAAGTTTGTTATGAAACGATGGATGAAATATGGCAGATCGGATACAATTATGTAAAGTAGCATTGAATTAAATTAGTCTGGAGATTTGGCGTAGTACTTCGTGTACAACATACTGGAGCGAATTTCATAAGTAGTGAAAAGAGAGATCGGTTTCGACAGAGAAGAAACTTGCATACTAATAATTACTGTGAATACTTTAAGCAAAAATGATTTCGATTAAATTTATTGTACTCACTTATTTTTTTTTTGTTATTTTCCCACTCCTAGTATTGTTAACATAGTTTAAATCCTAATTTCAAAAAGAATCATGACTAATATTAACGGTAAATGTCATTTTGGAGAGTTTGTTTATTCACCTGTCAACAGTGTTTGACAGTTACATAACCTAACGGTTTGTTTACGTTTTCACAAAGAGAAAATTTGCAACACGGTCGTGACGTCATAGCGAACTGACTCACGTAGTACCTCGTCTGCTATGATAAATGAACTATAACCATGTGCTGTAGTTAGATACAGTGCCAGTAGTCATAAGTAATACGTTACTTACCACAAATTTGTCAGGTACGCTGTGTAATAGCCGTTAATAAAAGCACTATTTACAGTAACAACTTGCATTCAGGGAACTAATTAACGAGAATAGTTCCAAATAAAACTTTATCTATTGTAAATAATTTTCTATCAAGTAAACACTTTACTTAGCCCATTTTTCTCAGTGTATATTTCAATTTTTATATAAAATGTACGTGAGGTGAAAAATCTTAAGGCGTAGTTTGGTTTGAGAGAAAATATCTTACCAGTCTTACACTAAAACCCTAACAAAAACGAAATATGAAAAACGAGAGAGATTTTGCCTATTCTATCTATAACTAAAGAAAAATTCATGTAGTCCAATTTATCCTATACATATATAGAGCTTCTTTACAATTCCTTCACTCAGCAGTATAGCAGTTAACCTTTTCTAGTCAGGTTATTCGTGACGTAGATTCCGTCTGTAGAGGAAAGCATTTCTTCCCCTCTAGGATCCATCAAATTTTATCCGTAAAAAAAGTTCAGAAGGAAATTGTAAAATTCAATTCCGCTAATCCCGGAGAACCCGAGTATATACATACATATATCGCTTTATGCGTATCGTTAGTGTCCCTTGAATCGTCTAATTTTTTACGAACTATACGTGGCCAAACGCGCGGTCGAATTTATTACCCAGTCAGCAGTATCGGGCCGAAAATAAAATTTCGCGTGTTTAGATCAGGCGGGCATTACGACGAAAATATATTACAATAATACAGCGAGAGTTATCAATTTTATTTTATTACGTCGTGGAGGGCAATCGAATCTAATTTTATTGTTGATGTCGGATGCCACTCCGGGCCCCGATCTCTGGATGCGATGAATTTTTTATAAGGGCTTCCGTCGGCATTTCCGCGAACGTAAAGACGGCCATCATACTCTCTCGTCTGATCCGGGCTCGGTAATTCATTAGTTACGGCCCGATCAATATTGAGGTTTAACGTCGATCTAAATGCTCCGTTTTCGTTTAATATTTTCCGTCAGGTTTATCGATAAGACAAGAATTCGGAGGTAAGATCTGATGGGCGCGTCCGAAAATACTGGTAGTGGCAGAAACGGCTTCTAGCGAAATCGTTTCCCGTTGCACCAAGCCATTCCCTTGTATTTAGGAATGAATTTATTATTTGGAAAAACTGTAAACGTTTTCTAGTTTAAGCATACTTACTTAATATACAGGTTAGCTGCTACAGATGTGGATCCATTCGAATATCTTTGATGTGGCTACTTTTATACCTAATGTTTAATAACGACACCGTATAAACCTTATTTAATAGTTTCACTAAGTTTCGACACCTTTGATGTTTTGTTTATCAATTTAAGCAAATTCGCGATGGTGTTTGGCGGCTATATTTCTAACTAATAATTGCAAAGTGGGTACGAAAATAACCTCTATTCTCAAACAAGAGACAATTGACAGAAAATCGCACAACATCTGTCACTTCTATAATAAAATGACAGAATGGAACGGCTTTGTAGGTTAGATTTTTGCCTGAAAACAAATTCAAATAATTTTAGTTACAATTTCACCCACATATGCGACACAGCGAATTTCCTTGGGCGCCATCTTTGAAACCCATGTTACCGGCGATGTGAAACTACAGGATATACATATACCATGTGATTCAAAATGATGTCGTAAGAAAAACACTGTTTTCTGGAAAAATTTATCTATACTTATTACCAATTTAATGAGCGAAGTTAGCTACATACAAATTTCATACATTAAATGAATTTTCTTGACATTTAGCGACATTGGCGTGCGTGTTGTAGTATCTTTCGATTATTTATCTTATAATTTTTTTCAAATCGTTTATATTTACATCTAATATCACCAACAATAGTATTTCTGAATACTGTAAGAAAATAAGGGAATTTATCTGTGGTAATAGCTCAACAAACAGGTACAAAATCAATATTAACATTAAGTGAAATAGTTTATTACATTTTATAATTTTATAGGCTTATCATACACTTCAGCGCAATGAGCTGTCAAAAGAAAGTTACATTTTCATCCCTATAAAGTTTCTACGGTACAGGAATTATTACCATTAGATTACGATAGGCGCTTGGAATATTGTCATTGGTTTAATAACAATTTAAGGGACGATGACTTGCTAAACAAATCATTTTTCTCGGATAAACCCTGGTTTTATCTAACAGACTATATCAATTTACAAAACTATTGTATCTGATCTGAAGAAAATCCACACGAATTTCGAGAAACGCAATTGCATCCCGTAAAAGTTGGAGTTTGGTTAGCTATGTCCAGGCAACGAATAATAGGGCCAATTTTCTTCGAGGAAACTGTAACAGCCCCAACGTTACCAACAGATGTTGGAATTGTTTATTGCAGAGTTACAAGAAAATGAACTTGAAGCACATTATTTTCAGCACGATAATGCTCCAGCACATACTGCTCGACAAACCTGCCAATATCTGAAACAGTTTTTTGCTGACAGGGTCGTTAGAGCACAAAGATGGCCACCAAGATCGCCTGATCTAACCCCATTAGATTACTTCATGTTCGGCTATCTAAAAAATAGGATCTATAGAAACCGCATGCATACCATAGAAGAACTGAGAGATGCAGTTTTGTCACTTAATAATTATACTAATTGTATGTTATAATTTAAAGTAATAAATAAATTTAGTTAAACACCAGTTAGTACTGAATTGTAAAATCATAATTTAGTAAAGTTAAATTAATTACATTTCATTTTTACAAGCAGAAACACCAATCCATAGTCGTTTATATAATACGAGTTCAAATATAGGTTACGTTTTCCTTATTTATGACAGATCCGTTTACTTTCTTATGTTCCAACACTGACTTAGTTCAAACCTTCATTACAAACACGCGGCATATACCTACACCCTGTTACTATCTATAGGAGCGGATTTGACAATCATTTTGAATCTCTGTGTACTTGATATACAAGATTAGTTGCTACAGGTGTGGATCCATTCGAATATCTTTGATGTGGCTACTTTTATACCTAATGTTCAATAACGATACATTATAAACCTTATTTCAATAGTTTCACCAAGTTTCGACACCTTTGATGTTTTGTTTATCAATTTAAGCAAATTCGCGATGGTGTTTGGCGGCTATATTTACAACTAATAATTGCAAAGTGGGTACGAAAATAACCTGTATACTCAAACAGACTGACAATTGACAGAAAATCGCACAACATCTGTCACTTCTATAATAAAATGACAGAATGAAACGGCTTTGTAGGTTAGATTTTTGCCTGAAAACAAATTCAAATAGTTTTAGTTACAATTTCACCCACATATGCGACACCTCGAATTTCCTTGGGCGCCATGTTTGAAACCCATGTTACCGGCGATGTGGCCACTAGTGGATATACATATATACTCTAATAACGACAAAGATATTTAATTAAAATTAATCATGCAAATTTTATTGAGAACAAGAGAAGTGAACACCAAAAAATGTGTCTTAAACAGAATTAATTTCAGTTAAGAAGTTTTCGAAATGATCACCATTCTCTTCTTGACGATTATATACAAGTCTATGAACAAATTCTTGAATGACATTTGCCAAAATTTCCTTACGAATTAATTGCTCTTCCTCAATTATTTTCTGCCGTAGCTCGTCCAAATTATGCGGTCGTCTATAGTTTAAACCACGGATTTAAAAAAAAAAGTCTAGATGATTTATATTTGGAGATCGTAGGAGCCATTCAATAAATCCTCTACGACCAATCCTCATATTTTCGTTTAAAAAACTTTAAAAATTAAGAGTATAATAAAGAGATGTGCCCCTAGTAGCAAAATTTAAAATTCCCGCAATTATTTTTAGTAACTTCATCATTGAAACACTAAATTACCAGTAATTTTATATTAGATTACTAGTTACTTTGTTGTCTTTCGGTTGAAGTTACTAAGAATAATTGCCGAAAATTAAAATTTTGCTATAAACTTCTCCTCCTGATGAGGATAGCTTTGCTATCGAAACGTACGTCCAGTTTAGTGCAGTTTGTGGTGAGGGGTCTAGGAGAAGTTTACAGCATTACCAGTACCACAGTTTGGAGTATTTTTGTTAAATTTTGCTACTAGGGGCCATCTTGTTGGACCCAAACATTACAGCCAATTCCCTATCTTCCTCAAAATTGGGAACAACCTGATCACATAAACAATCTAAATGAACGAAAAAAGAATCAATAATACGGTTCCTGAAATACCAGCCCAAACGTTTATTTTTGCCGGATGTTGTGTGTAGTGATGTACAAAACTACTTCTTTACGTTAGCAGCTAAAACCTGATTTTGCTACTTTTGGTTAGCAGTTTAAAAAAGCTGCTTTTTTTATAGCAGTTTTCCTTAAATAGTGGCATACGTTAAACAAATGAATTGCTTCTACAGCTTTGCACACCGCTCAATAGATTATGTACAGTTATAATAGATTTTCTTTTATAACTGAAAGACTTGGTTTAATTCTATTGACAATGCTTTCGTAATTATGTATCAATTCATTTGTATTTATGGAAAGCAGGTGATCAGGCAAAGCTTATTATTAAATGTTTTCTCAATGAAATAATGTATCACGGTCATAATATAGTTCTTACATCAAAAACCTATTTGTAAAGGAAAATGTAGAGAATATTCAAGCAACATAAAAGTGTTTAGTTTAAAAATATGTTACCAATGATTAACTAAACGAAAAATTATTATTTATTATTATTTTATGTAACAAACATAATTTCTATACAATAGTGTATACAAAACATAATATGCAGTAAAAAAAAAATTAAAATATGTCAATATTGAAAGAAAAAAACAGTGCGATTGAAAATATATTTAATTTGTGTCTTCGCTCTCATCTTCTGATCCACAATTAACTATCAGAACAAAGTTTTCTACGTTTGCTTCTTATTTGAACCACTCTTTAGTTATTTTCTCTATGTGGTTTATGCAATTTTGCCAGATGTCTGGTGTACAGCTGTCCAAGCTTTCTTGCCGCATTTCCAATACTTGTCTATCACCGTAACCACTTATTATAATATCCTTTCGCATGTGCCCATAACGATTCGCTAGCATTCAAATCGCAGTGATACAGAGGAATTCTTAAAACTTCATGCCCATGTACTTGCACTAATTCATCCGCAACATAAACTCTCTCTTTATTATGTCTCTTGGTTATTTCCAGAAGTTCACTCTTATTCATCGTGTTTTCATAGAAAATGTTATTATTATTTAGCCACACAATGTTTTCTTTGATCCGACTTTGATTTGACGACTTCTCGATTAGAACACTATGATACGGAGGATTGTCCATTAACATTATTGATGGTTCTTCTAAATTAAAGAGTAGTTTTGTTTCAACCCACTTTATAAGTAAATCACTATTAATATCCCCGTGGTAATCACCCGTATTTGATTTTGACGTAAATATCAAGCCTGCTTTGTATAAAGCTACTTCTAGTACCTCCAAGTAAGACAATAAATCGTTTACCATCATAACCTTTGGGTAACCTAAAAAAAAAACGTTTTCAGTCTTTGTATGCTTTTTAGCTAGCACCTCTAAACTTACCACGAACTAAACAATTTACTTCACAACAGCTTTGAAAATAACTTTTGGCAAAAGAAATAATAAGAATAAACAAAAATTCAAAACTAAAGAAGTGCTAATAAACAGTAAAAAGCAGATGTCAAATGTCAACGGAGCGATAAAATGGGTTAAAATTACGTGGTTGCCTGCCCTGCAGTAAACATTATGAAAGCTCTTATTTACGCATTACTCGACTGTATTTCTATCTCACTTCAACTAGTTTGTTAATACTTGACGTATATCTTTAATAAGCTACGACTTATGTTATATACTTCTATCTCGCTTATGTGTATGAAATGCTTCCAATTTTTTTAATGATTTTTTTCCTATATTACATGTAAATGCTAACAACGATGTTAGCTGCTACAAAATAGCAGTTTGCTTCGTAGCAACCCATCAGTAAAAGAAATTAACGTCTGGCCATCTATGGTTAATATTTTACAAGAGTCCCCACTATCGACTGAAACACCGTGTGTTTATATATTATCGGGTACTTCTTATCCGCTAATTTTTTTTAGACTAATTCTCGTGTTCATTTATTTTTTTTATTATTACAACTTGCAATCGCTACCTACAACGCGTAGGCGGTATTGCGAGCTTACAATTTGAATTGTTAACGTTGGCAAACATCAGGAACACATCTCATCAATTCACGTACGTTGTACCTACATAGGTTGCATTAACCTCACAAACGCCCCTGTCTATTGTGCGCTTCCAGAGCTCGTACATACATACATACAATAGCGATAGCTTGTTTTATTGTTTCGTAACTATGTCCGAGTCTCAGTGTCGCCGTAGTAACCAAATCACGCGTAGACAAAGATAGCGATATAGAGACGAGAAAGGGCCAGCGCGCGCTGTATCAAGCATCTTTGTCACACTCGAACTCACCCTTTGACATTGCCTTTCGCTAATTAACTACCGCAACTACACATAAGCGACACCCATGCGCGTCCATCTATTTATATGGATATCAGGCGAATCTTGTGAATGACAGTGTGGTTTCTCGCTAGACAGAGATTTGTTTGAAAATTCTCCTGCGGAACGCGTACGCCATACATTCCGACTTGTACAGAAGTACGCTGGCACACTACTATCGTACACAGCTTTTATCTGGCTTGACACTATCAAATAAATTTCGTCGACCCTCATATATTCGTATAACGGTTCTGATAGGAGTTAAGGGAAGGACTGGAGTGGATCGAGACGAAGGCAAATATTTGAATGGACCCGTTCGAAATAAAAATGTAACTAGAATTTTACTCGAGCGCCGCTGCTATACAAACATGACGCAACGTATTTTTAAATTATATTACCCGCCAAATAGTTTGCCCATGGTCTTTTTTTTCTTCTTTATCTGATTTGACCAATTCTTTCTGCCTTGCTTTAAGCTTTTACTGTTTTTGTTAAATTTCAACTCCTACATGCATGAACGTA